>JAVJIF010030755.1:0-110118 GCA_038442645.1 Agave tequilana | reverse complement strand
AAGCATCAGTACAGACAAGAATCAGAGTACGGAAGTAAGTGGTGCATTATACATTCCAACACATGAATACAATCACAGAGTTATCACCAGAAGTGATCCAATATTACATGAATATCACATCACTAATAAGCGCAAATGCGAGAATACAAGGAAATATACAAGTATGAACAGTATGAAAGGCACTCACAGAGTTTAAAAGAAAAACTCGAGAGACTCACAAGGGGCCTGGAAGGATGGAGCTCTGGATGATCGGCTGGGGATCCACGCTACCGCTGCGCTACTCTGATCCGCCAGGGGGAGAATCTACACGCTCCAAGCTCCATGACCTGGACATGAGGATCCAGGGGAGTCAAATGATACTCCCCAGGCGAGTGGTGAAGCAAAACCAAGTGGCGAGCAAGGGTGAGTACATGTCATGTAAAGCCAAGGACAAGCAATCTGATTGTATGGCTTCAGATTACGTTCCATGAGACTAGTACATCGAAGGAATAATCCAAACAAGAAACCCTCATCTATATACCTTTATCTCATGTCACCATAACCCAAGCCCATTCACCCGACTGTTCTCAGGCATGATAAATAATGAACAAGAGGCAAGTGAATACAATGGATAAGCAGAATATGAGCAGATAATACGATAATACTCATAAAACAGGAAATCCGATATAAATTCCGGAACAAGTAATTATGGTAAGGCACATCACAGATTCATAGCCGTTTAAGTTGCAGGCTTTAGTATGCGTCCCATTCCACATACCTCTACTTACAACTTAAAGAGCCGGTTATTACGACACTTTATTATTACTCGTCTTACCCTGATATCTAGCTATGTGAACTAGCGTCCCAACGCACATAGATTCTATCCGATAAACAAGTTTGTTATTGAAAAGAAGTAGATGGAGAACTGATATCACTTCTCATAGTAGTTCCCATACACCTGGGACCAGTTTGAGGGCCCTAAGTCCCCCTAACACGCATCTCCTGTGGGCCCTAAGTCCCACTAACACTACACGCCAATATTTCATTCCCATACTATAAGCAAGGTATCATTCCGGCATCCATCACTTCCTCCCATTCCCCGTGCAAGTTATCCTTTTTATGGTTATTAACATAATTACCAGATTTCGGGAATGAGCAGGATCATAACTGGAATACATAATAAGAATCATAACTGGAATCATAACAGGAGATCAGATACTACATTCCCGTTATCGTGATATTATATCAAAATCAGGTGCATCATGCTTGGTGTCAAGAGATAGCATGATAAGGTGATGATATTTAACAAGCAACTAAACATGACAAGGGTTGATATAGTCTGGGTAATCATGACATAACATGAGGTCTTGCCAAATAATAGCATGCATGGTGGTCAGGTGATAACACACTAGATGCCAATGATATACATGTATTAAATAGAAGCATGCAACTGACTAGTCTGAGGTAATGGTATGGCAAGGTAACATAAAAGTAACCCAAAGTACAACGACCACGAAGGGTCGGCCACGCATAGTATAAAATAGTAAAAGATATAGAACATGAAATAAAATACTTGGAGACTAGAACGAGAATATTTGCATAATCAATGAAATAGGGAGCAAGAGGGTAGCGAGCGAGAACACTCGCTTGAATCACCAGAAACGCCGAAAGGTCCGAAATCCACGGAATTCGGGATGCGCCATAATATATGATATAAATATGTAGAGTGAAGAGGAGAGAGAAAGAGAGAAGGGAAGATGATGTTTGTCAATAGACAAGTCCAGCAATACCAATATATGATATAAGACTCAAGGATATGGTTCATATTCAAGAAGAAATCAACTATAACAGACAGCCAAAGTTAGTCGACTAGGTGGAAAGAGTAGTCGACTAATAAGGGGTTAGTCGACTAACAGTCTGGTATAGTCGACTAAAACTGGGTTCCAGAGAGTTGGGTTATGGTTTCAGGAAAAGTTAGTCGACTAGTGGAAAGGGTAGTCGACTAACAGACATCTCAAGTCGACTAACGTCATGTCAAGTCGACTATACTGAGTAACAGAGAGTTGGGTTTCTGATTCAGGAAAGGTTAGTCGACTAGGGTCAAGGGAGTAGTCGACTAATTGAGATTTCTAGTCGACTAATAAATAACCTAAGTCGACTAAAACTGTGTTCTTGAAAGGTTACGTTTCAACTAAGGGTTTCAAGTCGACTAGTCCTTAGGTCAAGTCGACTAATCGACTGGAAACCACACAGAACAGATTTTGCTGGTTTTGTTTGATGATCAAATTACATGATTGAAGACACAAGTATACTAAGAATTATCCAAGGCTTGGTGAAGAAGACACTTACCTAAAAGAAGTACAAGGTGATGGAGTGATGGTGGTAGTGATTGAAGTTGATGATGAGAAGAAGGTGGGATTTGGTGGAGTTTTGTTGTTGGTGTTGGTGAGAAGAAGTGGTTGCCGGAGATCGGGTCTCTCGCCGGAGTCGTGGTGGCCGGAGGCGCCGGTGGAGGTGTGGAGTGAAGGAGATGTTGGAGATTAGGGTTTTGGTGAAGAGAAGAAAGAGAAAGATGAAGTGAAAATGAATGAAGAAGGAGAAGGAAAAGTATTTATAGGTTTTAGATTTTTGAAGGAGGTGCAAATAATTAAAAGAGAGGGGGTTTTTGTAAATAGGGGAGGTGAGGTGTCTCTCCTAGCCACACTGGCTGGCCATGGAAGAGAGAGAAAAAGAGAGGCATTAATGAGGAAGTTGGTGGAAGTGTGTGGAGGAAAATGGGATTTTGAATTGTTGGAATTTTGGAAATGGAATTCTTGTGATTGTGGAGGAAGGAAGGAAAGAAAATAGAAAAGGAAAAGAAAATGAAAAGGAAAATTATTCTCTTGGAAGAGAAAATGAAAAATAATGAAAGTGGCGGATTCCCGGGATTCGGTTGCGGATGCGGAAATCTTTCGGGAAACACGGAATCGTCCGAATTCAAGTATCTCGGAACGACCCGAAATAATTATCAAAAATCAAGAATATTAATCTAAGATTATAGTGAAATCCGTTTTAAGAAATACTTTACAGTTTTTAAAACTAAAATCCCGGAATCAGCTAGCTACCGACTCCGGTGGAATTTTCATAAATTCATAAAATCCTCAGAAAAAGTATGTAGATAGAAAATATGATTTTAAGAAATAATGTCTAAAGGTACTTGTAGAAATTCTAAACCGTTTGTAAACTAAAAATCCGGGAATCGGTCAGCGGCACTGGCCGACACCGGTTTTGAAGATATTCTTTTAATTGAGGAAAATTCCAGAAAATCATATAAAATATATAATATTGGAAAATTATATTTGAAACAGAAATTGGTCCAATCAGAATACCGAAAAGATCAAATCGAGTAATACACTAGGATCGGGTCTTCGGTTCAGACTAGGGCTGACTCCGAGACCACGAATCCAAATTTAAGACAAAACAATCATATAAACATTCATATACAAAATAAGTACAGAAGGTAAATCGAAAAAATACGATCAAAAATCTGAATACGCAACTAAGTACGTATTCGGGAGCGGTGTTACATTCCATCCACCTTACAAAAAATTGCGTCCTCGCAATTTCGATAAGGGGTAAAATGAACACAAAGAGGTCAGGGTGGAATTATACCAATTAAGATATGAAGCACTATAGGTAGGGCTCTCAAGTCGACTGAATAATAATCATCCTCCGCACTTCCGCTGTATAAATCTGCATACTTGATAATCTTCGAGAATAAGCCAGAATACTGAAGATAAAGGAAATCCTGATAGTCCTGAGCATAATAATAAAGAAGACCGATAATTAGAATCCCGAATACCAGGCACCAATCACTCTGAAAGAATATCCGTAGAGAATTCCGACTGCTGACTTCTGAAAGATAGCCAGATCAGGATTAATCTGGAGAATACCAAGCTTCATAGAATTCGCCGAAGAGATCACATAATAGCTTCATGCAGAACCAGCCACTTCCTTCCTAGTCTATCATATCTTAATGTTGGTATAAGGGCTTCATAAAACCAAAACAGGGAAAGGATAGGAAGGATTAGGAATCAACGGAAGGATGGCCAAGAAATAGATAACTCTGCACTTGTAGCTGGAATGTATAACCAAGACTCAAGTATTCCAGTTGCAAATTTCATTACCATTAATTTGCCCTCTGGACGTACTGAGGAAGTTAGAGCCTAGGCTCTGATACCATCCTGTAACGCCCCGATCCTGGCGGATACGGGGACGTCACTGCAACGTATATACGTAGGTCAGAACTACTACCCTCCCGTATATACGCTAAGCATCAGTACATACAAGAATCAGAGTACGGAAGTAAGTGTGCATTATACATTCCAACACATGAATACAATCACAGAGTTATCACCAGAAGTGATCCAATATTACATGAATATCACATCACTAATAAGCGCAAATGCGAGAATATAAGGAAATACAAGTATGAACAGTATGAAAGGCACTCACGAGTTTAAAAGAAAAACTCGAGAGACTCACAAGGGGGCCTGGAAGGATGGGGCTCTGGATGATCGGCTGGGGATCCACGCTACCGCTGCGCTACTCTGATCCGCAAGGGGGAGAATCTACACGCTCCAAGCTCCATGACCTGGACATGAGGATCCAGGGAGTCAAATGATCTCCCCAGGCGAGTGGTGAAGCAAAACCAAGTGGCGAGCAAGGTGAGTACATGTCATGTAAAGCCAAGGACAAGCAATCTGATTGTATGGCTTCAGATTACGGTTCCATGAGACTAGTACATCGAAGGATAATCCAACAAGGAAACCCTCATCTATATACTTTATCTCATGTCACCATAACCAAGCCCATTCAACCCGACTGTTCTCAGGCATGATAAGATAATGAACAAGAGGCAAGTGAATACAATGGATAAAACAGAATATGAGCAGATAATACGATAATACTCATAAAACAGGAAATCCGATATAAATTCCGGAACAAGTAATTATGGTAAGGTACATCACAGATTCATAGCCGTTTAAGTTGCAGGCTTTAGTATGCGTCCCATTCCACATACCTCTACTTACAACTTAAAGAGCCGGTTATTACGACACTTTATTATTACTCGTCTTACCCTGATATCTAGCTATGTGAACTAGCGTCCCAACGCACATAGATCCATATCCGAGTAAAACAGGTTTTATTGGAAGTAGATGGAGAACTGATATCACTTCTCATAGTAGTTCCCATACACCTGGGACCAGTTTGAGGGCCCTAGTCCCCCTAACACGCATCTCCTGTGGGCCCTAAGTCCCCTAACACTACCGCCAATATTTCATTCCCATACTATAAGCAAGGTATCATTCCGGCATCCATCACTTCCTCCCATTCCCCGTGCAAGTTATCCTTTTTATGGTTTATTAACATAATTACCAGATTTCGAGAATGAGCGGATCATAACTGGAATACATAACAAGAATCATAACTGGAATCATACAGGAGATCAGATACTACATTCCCGTTATCGTGATAATTATATCAAAATCAGGTGCATCATGCTTGGTGTCAAGAGATAGCATGATAAGGTGATGATATTTAACAAGCAACCAAACATGACAAGGGATTGATAATAGTCTGGGTAAATCATGACATAACATGAGGGTCTTGCCAAATAATAGCATGCATGGTGCTCAGGTGATAACACACTAGATGCCAGATGATATACATGTATTAAATAGAAGCATGCAACTGACTAGTCTGAGGTAATGGTATGGTAAGGTAACATAAAAGTAACCCAAAGTACAACGACCACGAAGGGTCGGCCACGCATAGTATAAAATAGTAAAAGATATAGAACATGAAATAAAATACTTGGAGACTAGAACGAGAATATTTGCATAATCAATGAAATAGGGAGCAAGGGTAGCGAGCGAGAACACTCGCCTGAATCACCAGAACGCCGAAAGGTCCGAATCCACGGAATTCGGGATGCGCCATAATATATGATATAAATATGTAGAGTGAAGAGGAGAGAGAAAGAGAGAAGGGAAGATGATGTTTGTCAATAGACAAGTCAAGCAATACCAATATATGATATAAGACTCAAGGATATGGTTCATATTCAGAAAGAAATCAACTATAACAGACAGCCAAAGTTAGTTCGACTAGGTGGAAAGAGTAGTCGACTAATAAAGGGGTTAGTCGACTAACAGTCTGGTATAGTCGACTAAAACTGGGTTCCAGAGAGTTGGGTTATGGTTTCAGGAAAAGTTAGTCGACTAGGTGGAAAGGGTAGTCGACTAACAGACATCTCAAGTCGACTAACAGTCATGTCAAGTCGACTATACTGAGTAACAGAGAGTTGGGTTTCTGATTCAGGAAAGGTTAGTCGACTAGGGTCAAGGGAGTAGTCGACTAATCGAGGTTTCTAGTCGACTAATAAATAACCTAAGTCGACTAAACTGTGTTCTTGAAAAGGTTACGTTTCAACTAAGGGTTTCAAGTCGACTAGTCCTTAGGTCAAGTCGACTAATCGACTGGAAACAGCACACAAAACAGATTTTGCTGGTTTTGTTTGATGATCAAATTACATGATTTGAAGACACAAGTATACTAAGAATTATCCAAGGCTTGGTGAAGAAGAACACTTACCTAAAAGAAGTACAAGGTGATGGAGTGATGGTGGTAGTGATTGAAGATGATGAAGAAGAAGGTGGGATTTGGTGGAGGTTTTGTTGTTGGTGTTTGTGAGAAGAAGTGGTGGCCGGAGATCGGGATCTCTCGCCGGAGTCGTGGTGGCCGGAGGCGCCGGTGGAGGTGGTGGAGGTGAAGGAGATGTTGGAGATTAGGGTTTTGGTGAAGAGAAGAAGAGAAAGATGAAGTGAAAATGAATGAAGAAGGAGAAGGAAAAGTATTTATAGGTTTTAGATTTGTGAAGGAGGTGCAAATATTTAAAAGAGAGGGGGGTTTTTGTAAATAGGGGAGGTGAGGTGTCTCTCCTAGCCACACTTGGCTGGCCATGGAAGAGAGAGAAAAAGAGAGGCATTAATGAGGAAGTTGGCGGAAGTGTGTGGAGGAAAATGGGATTTTGGAATTGTTGGAATTTTGGAAAATGGAATTCTTGTGGATTGTGGAGGAAGGAAGGAAAGAAAATAGGAAAAGAAAAGAAAATGGAAAGGAAAATTATTCTCTTGGAAGAGAAAATGAAAAATAATGAAAGTGGCGGATTCCCGGGATTCGGTTGCGGATGCGGAAATCTTTCGGAAAACACCGGAATCGTCCGAAATTCAAGTATCTCGGAACGACCCGAAATAATTATCAAAATCAAGAATATTAATCTAAGAATTATAGTGAAATCCGTTTTAAGAAATACTTTACAGTTTTAAACTAAAAATCCCGGAATCAGCTAGCTACCGACTCCGGTGGAATTTTCATAAATTCATAAAATCCTCAGAAAAAGTATGTAGATAGAAAATATGATTTTAAGAAATAATGTCTAAAGGTACTTGTAGAAATTCTAAACCGTTTGTAAACTAAAAATCCGGGAATCGTCAGCGGCACTGGCCGACACCGTTTTTGAAGATATTCTTTTTAATTGAGGAAAATCCAGAAAATCATATAAAATATAATATTGGAAAATGATATTTGAAACAGAAATCGGTCAAATCAAATACCGGAAAGACCAAATTGAGTAATATACTAGGATCGGGTCTTCGGTTCAGACTAGGGCTGACTCCGAGACCACGAATCCAAATTTAAGACAAAACAATCATATAAACAATTCATAATACAAAATAAGTACAGAAGGTAAATCGAAAAAAATATCAAAAATCTGAATACGCAACTAAGTACGTATTCCAGGAGCGGGGTGTTACATAGCATATGCTATTGAAAGCGAGCCTCAACCATTTAAAGAGGTTATGTCAACCCCAGAAGCACAAATGTGGAAAGAAGCTATAAATAGCGAAATAGAATCCATACTAAGTAATGATACTTGAGAATTGATAAACTTACTTCCTGGAAGAAAATTAAAACCTGATGGATCTATCGATAAGTACAAGGCTAGATTAGTAGCCAAGGGCTATCGACAAAAGGAAGGACTTGACTACTTCGATACTTATTCACCAGTAACAAGAATAACTTCCATTCAGATGTTAATTACAATTGCAGTATTGCATAACTTAGATATCCATAAAATGGATGTCAAGACTGCCTTCTTAAACGGTAAATTAAATGAAGAAATATATATGGAGCAACCTGAAGGATTTATAGTCAAGGGCTAAGAACACAAAGTGTGTAAATTGGTAAATTTTTATACGGTCTAAAGCAAGCTCCAAAATAATGGCATGAGAAATTCGATAGTGTCATGATCAAAGATGGATTCACTATAAATGAATGTGATAAGTATATTTACACTAAAATAGTTGGAAATGCATGTATCATTGTTTGTCTTTATGTAGACGACATGTTGATACTTGGGACTAATATTGAAATTATTAAGTCCATGAAAAGAATGTTATCCAACAGTTTTGACATGAAGGATCTGGGGTTGTTGATGTAATTTTAGGAATTAAAATCACCAGAATACCAGGTGGAATCAGTCTATCTCAATCTCACTATGTGGATAAGATGATAGAAAGATTCAAGGATCATGGGATAAAGAAGAATACAAATCTTTTTCTCCCACACATTCATCTTCATAAGAATACAGGAACTGAAGTACGCTAATTGGAGTATTCTCATATTATCAGAAGTTTAATGTATTTAATGAATTGCACTAGACCCGATATTGTTTAGGCATTAAGATACACTAGTAACCTAGTGATGATCTTTTGACTGCTCTACTACGAGTATTAGGTTACGTATCATATACCAAGGAATATGCCTTGCGATATGGACAATATCCACCTATACTTGAAGGATACAATGATGCTAATTGGATTGCAGATTCTGAGGAATCAAAATCAACTAGCGGATACATATTACTCTAGGAGGAAGAGCGGTATCTTGAAAATCTTTCAAAAAACATGTATTGCCCATTCCACTATGGAATCGGAATTCATAGCCTTAGATAAGCCAGAGAAGAAGCCGAATGGTTTAAACAATTTTTAGAAGATATACCATTATGACCAAAGCTAGTGCCCCTATATGCATTCACTGTGATAATCAAGCAGCTATATCTAGCGCACAAAATTTTATATATAACGGTAAGTTTAGATATATTCGTCTTAGACATAATACCGTTAAGCAGTTGCTCTCAAATGTAATTATTTCTATTGACTTTGTCTCGTCAAAAGATAATTTAGTGGATCCGTTTACCAAGATTTAAGTGGAGAGCGTATAACTGCGCATCGAGGGGAACGGGTCTAAAAGCCTAACCTTACCGAGTCAGCTTATGGAAATCTCACTTAGCGATTGGAAATCCTACGGACTAAGTTCAAGAGGAAAAACTAGTTATGATTGACTCAGCAAGTAAGCACTTAGGAGTTTGACTCCAATCCATTCCTATGGTGCACACAAGTACTTTCTACAAGTAGATTAATGATAAGCTTAATGCTTTTAAAGATGCCTGTATCGTGTTATTAAAACAAGTAGAGTAGAGTAGACTACTCTTAATAGGGCGATCACCTATGTGAGTATAGAGCTGGGTCGGCTCTTTAAAAATTTCTATGGAGGCTGTTATTCCCTGAATATACTCTCTAAAACTAAGAATGTCAGGGCCAAAATGGACACAACCGAGAACCAAAGTTGATTTAAAAAGTTACTGCGTAAGCTTGTTGACTTGGCTTACACAAACGGTTAACAGTTCATGACTTAGTTCACTGATTAGCAGTAAGTCCGATAAAACTTTTGCAATGGAAGGTTCAAGACCTAATTCACCTATCCTGATGCAGTTCTTTTCTAAAGTACATTTCACTATAGAGTCAGTCTCTTTGTGTGTCAATTTCTTGAATCTCCATTCATTATAGAGGATTGTTGGGAAATATGAGGGACTAAATGTGAATCTTGAGTTGAATTACTGCGAGATCCATTGATAGAATCAATTAGATAATGGTTGGAGTGTGTTCTCCTTCCATTGGGGATGAACGTGGTATATTCACATGTTCAATTCCGACTTCGAATGAATGAGATATTCAAGTCTAAAGTTTGCCTAACTCAAAAGCCAAAAGGGAACTAAGGTAGCTAAAAGCATTTAGTCCCACATTGGACATGAGATGGAAGTTTGAAGTATTTAAATAGAGAAAATGAGAACAAAGGGTGTGCCCTTTGCGTACTTGGAGTTTTCGCGCGCGATTAGGGGGAAACCACGCCCACACGTCACTGCTGCCGCTGGCGGTGGCGGCCGGTGCCCGGGGCCCGGGGCTCGGGCTCGGGCTCAGTCTCAGATTCGGGTTCCCTACCCGGTCCGTTCTTTTTGAACCGGATCTCACGGGTATGGGTTTACAACGGATCGCGCCCGCTCAGTGATCCGGACCCGCACAACGGCTGATAGGAAACCGCCGTGAACCGTTACAACGGTTGTGCGGTTTCTGTCTGGAACGGTCCGTTGCAATAGTTCAGACTGAACTGTTGTAACCGTTCAGACGAATCTACCCTTCCCGAGTGCTATAAATAGTACTCCAGACTTCCAATAGATTCTGAAGATTCGTCCTGAAAGAAGGCTTAGAAAATTCAACAGATTCTTTAATAGAATTGTTGTCTGAATCTGTGACTTCTAAAGAAAAATATTCTTCTATCTTCTTCCTTTCTCTACAGTAAGTGTTCCTCCAAAGTAAAGACAAATATTCTTCCTGAAATTTGTCTTGGTCCTGCTGCTTTGATAATCCTGTGAAGGTACTGGTTAACTACGATTCGACCGTACGGTGATTTTGTAGTGCTATCCAAATACCGTGAAGGAGTGTTGTATCTTGGGAGACTAGCGTCCAGTAACCCGTTAGCACCGTAGCAGGGAACACAATTGTCTTAAGGAGATTCTTTATAAGCGTACCTCACTCCAAGTACTGTATAAGTGAATTAATTTTCTTTATACAGGGGTTATACTAATATTCAGTATATTGAGACTGACTTATACCAGTCTAACTGGTATTTAACCAAGAAAGGTAATTGAAAGGTGGGTCTGTATTTAAAGAACGTTCTATTGAACGGAAAACCTCTCACCTGATATTCACCGACCTGACCAATTAGACCGGTGACATTGATTAGTTGTCAGATTGATCCTAGACATAAAGTAAATAATGCAAAATAATGAGGGTCTAAATTATGATGATTTTGAATTAAGAGTCATTTTCGTTGCGTATATGGGAAAGCATATAAAAGATCTAAAATTAGAAGAATATAATATACAAAATATAATACCACCTGACACCATTTAATCAATACAAATTAAAAGACTACGAGAGGCCTGAAATAAATAACAATATGCAAATGCAACTAGTTATTTTGTTGGGTATTCGTATATATGCCCTCCAAAATTTAGTTTTTTCTTATTTACTCCTCAAAAAACTCTATTTGCATGTATACCCCTCTAATTTTAGAGATTTGCGGATATACCATTCTAGTCATAACTTTGTTAAATATGGCAAAATACCCCTTGCATATACCCTTGCAAGTTTTAAATTTGGCAGCACTCCATACCTTTATAAATAAATAATAATAATGAATGATGTACTAATTTTCTCGATAAGGACCTGTGCAAATAAGAAGAAAAAGAAAAAAGAAATTTACTGAAAAGACTACTATTTAGAAACTAAATTTTGTACTATATCAAAATAATAATAATTCAATAAATAATATCTTAAAGAAGAATATGCTAGATGATATGCAAGTTGGCAAGTTCTGATAAGAAAGACATGTTGACCTGCATATTTTATTTTTTATATTTTTGCTATTATTTTCTTTACAAGGATCCTAAAATCTTATTTGCAACTTAAGCTTTTCATAAGGTTTATATTAAAAAAATGACATTTTGAGGGTATATATACAAAATTTAAATTTGCAAATGTACATATCAAGGACACTTTTATCATATTGAGAAAATTTGTAATTTTAGAGGTATACATGCAAATAGAATTTCTTTAGAGGTAAATAAGCGGAAAGTTAAGTTTTAGATGGTTATATGAAGGGGGAAAACTATCTGTTTATTTAATTTTCCAATGAAGGTCTGAAAAGGTAAAAAGTTTGAGCTAGCAAAAGCTATAGAGGGAGGATCAGAGAAAGGGGCCTTATACACTAAAAGGGGATCCATTTCTTAGTATTCTTTTCAACTACTTTTTGATCTGTCATTTCATGGAAGAACGATATTAATATTCATTCATGTATATATATAGCCTCCTTTGAGGGTCTTACTATAGCAGACTGCTGTGATGGAGGAATCAGCTCTTTAAAAAAACAGAAATTGAATAAATTTTTTGCTTTCAATGGTTAGCCTAGTCGCATGCCTTCGTAACTCTAAATACCCGGATTCCTCTTGAAAATTTTCAACCACCATGAATTGGTTATTCCTACAAAATTGGCATTTTCTAATGATTCTGGCTAGTTCGCGAGAATCTCTTCTCTTTATCATATACTACTTGCTCTCAAGAGAGAGAGGGGGAGAGAGAGAGATTGAAGCTTTCTACTTTCTTTCACCCAAAAAAGAACTGAAATTCCTGTTGCAATAGAAGGAAACAAAAGCAAGCAATTGATCGCATTCGGCTTTAAATTCTCATAGACCCTTCTTCTCGAAAGACTTCTTTTGACAACCCTAAACCACAAGCCACACGTTGTAAGTCAGATGCTTCGTGAACCACCGTTACTTTTCGTTGCACTTAAATCACCCTTGTTAAGAGGCACACTCTGATACCATTGATGTCCAATGGCTTTTAAAAGAAAGACTCAACGAGATGGATCGAAAGAACGATCCTAACTAATGTGTCTGTATCATCAATATGTAGACCACCCTCTCAGATATTGTTGGGTGTTTCAGAATTAGATGCAAAGAGACTATGAGACAGGAAGGTTAGCCCTAGGTGAGGATGTGGTTCTCAACCTTCCAACTAAAAGCAAGATTGTTAGCATCTTACATGACCTGAGGTTTAAGAAAAGTCAAGTCGAATTCTGTGAGATGTTGATGTGATTCCTCAGAATGCGTTTCTTGCAGAATGTACTGAAAACCTGCAGATCATCCGCAAAAATCATTTGTGAGACGTCAAAATTGACTCCAGTTCTTATATTCATTATTCCCTCTTTGATTCTTGCTTTCTTCAAGATTAGAGTTTGACAGTTCCATAACATTCGCGAAAAAGTATGGGGATATGGGATCCCCCGTCGCCTGATGCCACGCTTAAACTGAATCTCCACCATAGAATTGGGCCTTCGGGTCAACCTGACGACTTCTATGAGGAAGGCAACACAAAGGAGGCTCGAGGGCGTTTTAAGGCAGGTAGCAAAGTCAAGTCAGCTCGATGTTAAGAGAGTTAAGGGCTGAAAAGCACCTACATAGAGAAACCACTATTCGCTTATAAAGGTATAACCTTTCGCTCCCCAGGGTAGGGAAGACGCAGAGTGGTGGCCTAAGAGAGGAAGCCAAACAAATCAGAGCTTATTGAGCATAACTAAGCTAATATGCATGGAGAAAGCGTCACGGAGGTAGTTCTATTCGACCGAGAGAATTGATTCCCCATAACGAATAGGTGGAGTCTATCTCTCAATTGTCAGTACTGTTCTCGAAAAAAGTTCCCTAGTTATTGGGTTGCACTTCGAAGTGTGTTTAGTTGTCAGAATTGTTGGTATATACCCTACTCCATGGCACCTTTCGCTCATCCATTCAGCCCATCCGTCCAGATGCGGCACCCTTTCTTATTATCATTTACTGTCATTTCTTTCCTTCCACCCCTGCATGCATGAAGATCATCGTACGTATGTTCAACTTTGGTTGTCAGTGTAATAGAACAGGTAGGAGTACATTATGGCAGGATGGTCATCTGGCGCTTTCCAACCCTCCTCTGATGAAGAATTGTGATATGCCCCTCCCCAATTTCCCTATCGAGCGAAAGAGCTACCTGGTGATCCCTAGGTTGCAGCACATCCAGTCTTCCACTCCTCGCGCGGCTGCCTCCCTGTAAGCTTTTATTCCACGCCAAAGGGCCATCAAAAGACTGCAGAACTCACATAAAAAAGAAAAACCTCATATAGCCTACCCATTTCATAAAGAAACAGTGCTTGTTCATGAAGAAATAGAGGGAGAATAACTCCACCAAAGAAATGGGGAAAAGACTTTTGCGTTCATTACCACAACAAAAAGAAGCAAAGGAGAATTTCCATCTTTTATTCTATCGCTCAAACTCACGTGGTTTTTTTCGTCGATAGGGAAAAAACGGGCCTGAGAAGCAATTTCTGTCTTGAACCTCATCTGACGGGTTTTGTTCTTTCTTTCTCAAGAACGAAGGCAAGCCTCATGGTAGTCCTGAGATATTCGTGAGCCAGGGAGTCAGTATTCGACTTTATTCAATAGGGCATGGGCTTCATCTTTCATTTATTCTACCGATTCACTCCCTCAAAGGCCAGACCAATTGATCCAAGATGAGCACGGGCTATATGTGTGAGAAAGATGAGGCAGTTTATTTGGATGATTGTACCAGTTGTTTCCCCTCCCTTTCTGAGTACCACTAACTTCAAGAAGCATTGCTTAGTTTCTCCCCTTGTCAATCTTGCAGCCCAGGTTGGTGAAGGGAAGGGTGCCTCTAAAGACACTGGTGTACCTTTGAATAATCTGGAGTCTGTAGAATGGAATACATTGCTAACATCAGGAAATAGGACAATTGCGAACTTTGATAGCTAAAGTAGTGATGAATTCTATCAGTAAAATAGGTCCTATGGAAAGTCCATTGATTCCCAGTCTCTAATGAAAATCTCACTACCTCTTAAGTGAAGTTACTGTCTAGCAAACTTTGCCTCAAAAGCCATCGTGCTCTTGCGTGCACTTTCTTTTATTCGTATGCTCTCGAAGACTAAAGGAAGCTGCCACCTTTTTGGGTGTGAAGCACTGTCAGACCAAAGTACCCAACAAGCATAAGCATTAGCTCTCTCTGAAAATAAGGTGATCCAACCACACATCCAGTACGGCTACCTTGTTACAACTTCACTTCATTGATATTTGGAACCAAAGAAATTCGAGAAGCAAGAAGGTTGGGATGCGAGGTGGTCGTCGCTCAAGCAATTGTGGAAGCAGACTGTGTGAAAAAGTCATGTGCTGCGATCCGTTTATTCTTGGACTCTATCTTACCTTTCTGCTTGACCGAAGAATTTTTGGAAACCACCAGTTCTTATAGACATTAAAGGGACTCACAAAGACTAAAAGAGAAGATCAACCAACAAGCAATGAGAAAACAAATAATATAGCACTCACTATACCCTAGTCATTTTGGGAGGCTCTCTGATGACCTTACTTCGCTTGCCTTATGCATCCTTAGACCCTAATTAATGCCTATGATCCATGGGGTATCCCGAGAAGGTTGGGCTGTGTTTACCCGGCGGACACCCAATGCAGTAGAAAATGAACTTAGGTAGGCTCCGCGTGGTTCACATTTTCTTGTTAAGAGAGAACTTCTCATTTCTTATAGAAGCCCGCGTCCACGTGGATAAAGCCCAACAAAGCTGTAGGCAGCACTGAGCAATAGGGGGACGGGGGTTTTCCATGGTTGGACTGCACCATAAGTGAAAGTGCTTCCACAATAAGAGAAGGTTCATTGTCGGACCGGATCATATGCTTCGAGGATGTCCTCAGCATAGGGGAACATGTACTACGGTATATGTATGACTCGTTTTGATCATGAGTTCACTAATGGGAATACGCTTCCGAGTCGATGCTCTGTTGTGTCTGGCTCGTCCTCTAGTCACCGTCTGGAAGGTAAGGACTGTGATGATGGAGGACCGCCCATAGGCGGTTTACTACATAAGGCCCCTATAGAGGAAAAGCTTTATCTTAGCGAATAGAAGATGCTCAGCTCCGCACAACATGGGGATTGATATGCATTCAGGATAGAATAGTAGAGGATCCAACTTCTTTGTGTTCTGGTTGCTTTAGTCCAACCTATTATTTAAGCCCTATCATGTCTTGTTCCCAAACCCCAAGAACGCATATGAAAGAAAAGGCAATCTCCATCTGCAAACAAATAGGATATCTTAATATAAGCCTAGTTGTCATGCTTGCTTGCTGCCAGTTCTATTTCATCGACATTTATATAGTAATCAAAAGGTGAGCATACATTCAATATCGCTTCTGGCGACTACGTTCACAGGTTCTTGTTTCGAGTGTGGTTGGCTCTTCCAAGTGCTTGTGATGGCTGATGGTGAAGGTTCTAAGACTGGAAGTATGGGTGGATGAGGAAATTGACCCGTGGAGAGGATAATTTAATGACATTTCTTTAACTATAATGCAAGGGAATATCGCACACACCTAATCTGACGCACTTAATCTCTCATTCTGTTTGCCCCACACTCATATCGTTGATCACAATTCAAAAGCTATTGATTCTATCTTTCGATATACGAGAGCCTCAAATTAAAAACTCTCTAAGGCTTACTCGACCACAATAGGAAAAGGTCAGAGAATGTTCTCCAGCTCACAAAAATATCGTCAAAAAGTCCCAACTGGTTCCTTTTTGGTGCCCGCGCCCTTGATTTAGATGTTGGGGCAAGGCAAGCCCAAGGAAAGTATAGGTTGGCTCTGCCTTACCTACTTTTTTTTGTTAAGAGAAGGGCTTCCCATCAGAAGCTGACGAGAATAGGGATGACCGGCAAGTCTGCAGTATCGATTAGCAAGCCACGCCTTCCCTCCCTATGGTTGGGCACTCGTGGCTTACCGAACGAGAAGATGAAAGAGCCTCTTGAGGATCTATGAAATAACTCTCAGAAATCTTTTTCCCTTTTGGAAGATATAAGAGCGAAACAATCAACCTACTGTTATTGGAAGACCAACAAAAGAAAGATCATATGTTTCGTGCGGGGACCTCACCTTTGATCTTTCCCTTGCCATGTAGGTCAAGCTAGAATTGCATCAATATACCAAGAGCTGATAAGCAAAGCTTTCAGAACAGAGTTGTAGTGCGTAGGATTATTGGAATATGATCTCCACCCGCGAAGACATTCCATCGAAGGGTCACCACTTCCTATGTTCTTCAGATCACTGGTTCTCCTGAATTTGAAAACTAGGGATTTGACATTAGTGTGTCCTAGACTTGTATATAGGCTTCCCATTAATGTAAGCATTGACACGGGAGACACACGATCCGCTTAGTTTTTAGGCACCGTGAAGTTCACAATCGATTGATATACATTTGTCTCGATAACTTAACAAAACATCAAGGTGATAGGATTTGAACCTATGGATCGCTGTACCCGAGACAGATGTGTTGACCAGACTACACTACCCTTGTCTCCCCTTTGGAACACATAGATCCACTGGATCGATAAACACTTGAACCGAATTGCAACCCCCCCACTCCGCTTTCGGCACAGGGCCGCGAGAACCACTCGATCTTTCAAAATCTACCTCCGATGCCTCTTTCATGTTTCTTTCTTCATCTGGCTCACTCTCAGCTACGTGTCCTCTGGACCAAAAGCCCGCTTAGAAGTGGATTCGAACCATTGACACAAGGATTTCCCATGCATTACGCACCCGTTCACCACTTTGTTCTCAACTATTCTGATTCCAGCAAACGATGGCTGAAAATCAAGGGCACCGCCCCCCGTAGCTTTGAAGCATAGCAAGATTAGTTGGTACCGGAGCCACTTTTTATTCTAACCAGCTCACCGAAAACAAAGTTTGACTTGCGCGTTAACATATAGCTAGCATTCCTTCTTAGCCCGCTTTCCGAATCAAAATACCAGAGAGCACCGCTTCTTCTGAGGTACGGGGTCATTTTGTTTAACCTTTTGATACATGAGTAAACAAACTCTAAGCTATATATATATATATATATATATATATATATATATATATATATATATATATATATATATATATATATATATATATCTTAGGACATGAAGATCATAATGTGTGATCGAAACATGAAAAAATGATGAGGATATTAGAGTTTTGATACATCATATGAGAGAGCTCTTTTAAACGACATCAGAAATACATATTCCTCCTCATATGAGAAAACTGTACCTACATACACACACACACGTGTGTGTGTTGTTAAGGAAGAAATACAGACTGGATTTCTTTAGAAATGTCCTGGCGTCAGGATCATATACATATCCATTGCAAGTCAAATAGAATGTATCAATTGAGAAATAACTTTTCTAAATTCTGTAGTTTTTTTTTCTTGGAATATCTTTTTATTTTATTGCAATTTCTTAATTTATTACCTCTACTTGAGAATAAAACAGATTTCTTAGTGTCCTTGTCTTATTAAGTAAAAAATATATCACAATGATTGGAAGACTTTATCTTTTGGATAAATATGCTGTATGGCATTGCAATGTGTGTTTATGTGCTTAATATATAATAATCTTCTCAAACTTCATGCAGAAACTAAAAGTAGTAAATTTCAAGGTTGCAACTGAGATTTCATCATTTAAAGGTCAAAAGAAAGCATGATTAAAAACATAAATGAATTAATGAATAACTTCTTAATATATTTTATATAATAAAATTATAATTCATGATAAATTACTAAAATTAAATGTTGAGTAACTGGGAGTGGTCAAGAGCTTGAATAATTTTGCGTGTGGGGATTTAAGATTGGGGAGGGGGAGATGTCTGAGGCAGAGGTCTCACAGAAAAATAAGAATTTAAGATGAGAAAGTAATTATTTTTTATTATTGACCATGGGATACAAATTAGGTGTAGATATTGTTAGAAACTTGAATTAACCAAGTGAATTTTTGGAAAAACTTGAGCTGAATTTTAGGCGGGATGTATTGCTCAGAATGTAAGGAAGATAGTTGGAATATGTTTTTCTTCCATTGGGGATGAACGTGAGATATTCACATGTTCAATTCCGTTTCTGAATGAATAAAACATTCAAGTCGGAAGTTGGCCTAATACAAAAGCTAAGTGGGACAAAAAAGAGTAAAAACACTTTATTTTACATTAAAACTGGTATGGACAGTTGAATGATTTAAATATGAAAAGTTGAGAGCTAAGTCCGTCACTTAGGGTACTAAGAGTTTTCGCACGCGTTTGGAGGGAAGCCATGCCTACACGCGAGCCCGCGTGTCGCCGCCGCTCGCCCCGCCGCCGGTGCGGGTGCGGGTGCGTACGTGGGCCACAGGACGCTTGCACATGGCCCAATCAATTTTGAAGAGGGTGTAGGCATGCACGGGCTAAGACGTAAACGGTTCTCCGAACCGTTATGTTCAATTGGTTCTTTGAACGGTAGTCATTGTAACCGCCCTTTTCTAACCCTATAAATAGAGAGTATTCCTTTTCATTTCTGACTCACTCGGAAAAATGAGAGTATCCCAGTTCTCTCTTCTGAATAATTCCTCCAAAAATTTTAAGACAAAATATCTCTGTCAGAATTTTGTCTTGATCTGAATTTGTACATCTTCCAATTAGTAAAAGGTACGGGTCGATTTTGGTTCGACTGTACAGGCTTTTGCGTTGTGTTTTGAAAATACTGCGAAGGACATTATATCTTGAGAGACCAGCGTCTATTATCCTTTAAATACAAAAACAGAAAACATAATTGTCTTAAAAAGATTCTCTTACGTGTACCATACTCTATATCTATATATTTTGAACCAATGTTCTTATTGCAGGGATTATGCTGAAAAATTATGTTTATAAATATTATGTTAATATATTGTTTCTATAGAGACTAATTAATACTAGTTTAATTGGTGTTTAACTAAGAAATGGAATTGAAAGATGGTTCTTATATTAAGGAACGTTCTATCGAACGAAAAGTCTTTTACCAGATTTTTATCAACCTAGCCAATTAGACCAATTGCTCTTAATTGATTGCTGAATTAACAATCTTTAGATAATTACCTGTATTGAAATTGCTAACTTCTACTCTGCTTGAATTGCAGAAAATATCTGACAATAATCAAGATAGTACTAGTGGAGCATTAAATGTGCTAATTCAGAGCATGATATAGGCTCCTCTTCCTAATCCGAAGCCGAAGAAATCAGAAAATTTTGATGGCACAGAACTCAAGAGGTGGCAGCATAAGATGTTCTTCTACCTGATCACTCCGCATCTGGTCAAGTTCCTGCAAGAAGATCCATCAGAACCAGGCATCAATAGGGACTCTGTTCTGGGTGTAGATGTATGGACACAAGGAGACTTCCTTTGCCGCAACTATATTCTCAATGTCTACAGTCCTATTCCAACAACAAAAAAGTTATGGCCATAATGATTACTCCAAATCTCATGGGCGGATTTGCAATTAATAACTCTAGAAATATCATCAACATTGAGAGCTTGCAATAGGGCATAATGAGCCTTAGTGTTTGTCTCAAATTCCTTTACGGTGGTATCGGACCATGTGTCCACATCACCATTGGGAACAACAAAAATTTAGTAATGGCCTTGGCCACAAGACTTCCTAAAGATTGTAGAAAAATGGTCATCTTAAAAAGTTAAGTTCATCAAACTTGGGTGGCTCTTGACGTTATCAGCCATGTGTGTGTAACAAGTAATGTAATGGGTCAAATAGGATCACTCTTAGATGGTGAAAGCTATAAATAAAAGTCTAATCTCTGATGCCAATTGAAATCACCGAGGGGTGAATAGGTGATATACTACAACAAAGCAAAAATTAAAAATAATTATAAACAAACAACACTTATCTAATCTTAATTATCAAGAAATGAAGTCATATATCTGGTGAAGGGCTATGTGTTGGCCTAGAGGCCCTTCACTCTAGTTTTGATGATGATTAACTCATGTAGTTATTGTTTACTAATAATCTTGTGATATTTAGTTTCAGATATTTGATCAAGATATTAGTAGGTGATTAGCTTCAACAAACATGTTTTGGAGCTTTTCACATGTTGATTCAAGAGCTCGCGCGTCAAGATCGCATCTAGCACTCGGTTGGAGTCAAGCTCATTGGATCGCGTTTGGATCGAGTCGACTTGGAGACAGAGTTCTAAAAGAAGATCTCGGTTTGTTTAATTTAAGATTGTGTTTAGATCATTATAAAGATTAGATAGTGTTGATATGCTCAAGTTCACAATACACACACAAGTTTAAAGTTTCATGTTTTGGTTTTTCAGTTTAAATCAATATTGGATTTCATGTCAAAAACATAGATATAAAATCTTTATATGTATATAGGATTCTATCCATATACTATATGCTTCAAAGTTGTGTCAATATCATGTTTTTGTATTTACATGTGTTTTAGAGAAAACGGTTTTCTATTTCAAAAATCCAATTTTTGGAAAATACGGTTTTTGGTTTAAGGCAAATTTTCAATATCACAAAAATAGTTCAAATAGTTTGTACTATGTGTTGAATTTTACTCACACATATTTGTATTTCAAAGATCTAATAAGAACTAATTTTTGTGAAATTTATGTGATTTTATGGGATTTAATTGAAGTCAAAAACCCAAGTTTTTAATCCCTAAAATGTTTGACCTGGCTGTCTGCCGGTCGACCTAGCAGAAGTCGGTCGACCGGTCTGGTCGACCGACGTGCACAAGACGTGCACGCAGCCTAGGCTGGTGGGCCGGTCACGGTCGACCGTCCAGAGAGCTCTGCTCTTTGAAAATGGCCCGGTCGACCGGGCGGTCGACCAGTGGCATAACGATCATAAAAATGACCGTTGGGCTGATCGACTGGGCGGTCGACTTGAAGGGCAAAAATGCCCTTTCCTGCTGCCAACGGGCAGATTTGTTTGAAGGTTATAAATACCCCATTCTTTGGCTGATTTCTCCAAGATTTCAAGAGAGAAAAATTTACATCTTTAAGTTTTTTTAGCAATAGTTTTTGGGTTAAAAAGATTTACTTTTATTTGTTTTTTAAAGTGTTAGAAATTCAAAGAAAATAGAGTCTTTTGGGAATTGATTTTTGATCTAAATTTCAATATCTATTTGGAGATTTTCCTAAGTATTTTTCTTTATTCCAAACACTTTATTTTCTCACACTTAAGCTTATCATATCTATCCTATCTATAGGATCTTGTTTTAGTAAGAAAAATTGGTTTATAGTTTGTTGAAACTACCAAGTACTGTAAACCCTTTTCTTTGCTTGGCTTTGTGCCTTTCCCTCTAAGTTTAGAGGAGGTTGTGCAAATTGGGTTGCTAGTATCCCTCTAAGTATAGAGGTGATTGAGTTTATTGGTATCCCTCTAGTAAGAGGTTGATATTGTGTTGCCTTTGTGCCTTGCCTCTAGTGAGAGGTTGTATTTAGTGAGAGAGGAGTTATGTACTCCCAAGTTGTATTTGCCCAAATCCTCAGTGGAGGTTCCCTGTGTGGGAAGTACTGTGTGGACGATATAGTGGAAATCGTTCTGTGTGCAGGCGGGGACGTAGAGCTGGGTGCTCGAATCTCGAAACATATCTTGGTGTTTGTGTTTGATCCACTATCTCTAAACTCTCTCTCTTATATTGTGTCTTACATTAATTCATATTGTTCTTTAATACTTATATGCTTGATATTGTTTGTTTGTGTGCCATACTTGTGTTAAACCAAGAGAGCTTCATATAGCACCTCAACTCTTATTCAGAGAAATCAAGAGGAGTTAGTCTAGAGCCATTCACCGGGAATTCGGCTACACTCTTTGGTTACACTAAGTGTGTTGCAATTAGTTTTTAATTCCACATCATTTGTCATTAGATTAGCCATACATCTATTCACCCCCTCTAGGTGTACTTTCACTATGAATTTCTTCTCATGATTCCTCTTAAAATAAGATTTAAGGTGTGTAATTATTTTCTTGATGTATAGAGAGTTCAAACAAATAATATTATAAGAATAATAAGACAACAAGTATAATATTGCAGTAAATAAGGAAAAAAGTTAGAAAGATCAAACGAGATAGCCAATGACAAACACAAGAGATTATTATCGAGGTTCACCACTTGTTCTGTGTCCCCGCCTTCATCACAATGGAGGATTCCACTATAATCAACTTTAATTACAATGCTAACGTGATCCCGCAAGATCCGGAGCCGCAACTCCAACTCACTACACTTCTTCAAAGAGGAACTCTCAAAGAACAAGAAGTAACAATACTTGGTGATTTACACACGATCACAAACACACTCTTTTTACACTTTTCCAATAGCTCAGAATAGAGAATATGATGGCTCAAGAAAAAGTGTGAAAAAAAGAGAAGAATAACATTAAACACTTGAAAAACTTAAACTTGAATGATTTTTTCTTGAAATTATTGATTTGAAAAGCATCTCTAATCTCTTCTATTTATAAGAGAAGTATAAAGACCTTCACTCAGCAAATGCAAACATCAAAAATATGTAAAAAGGCAAAATACACATTTGAAATGAATCTGGACATGTTTGCATAGAAAACTAGTCGTTAGGAGACATATCAGGTAGGTTTACTGCCTAATTGTCGACAACTATCTAGTTATGTCGACAGGCATGCTCTAACAGTTAGATTTTTTAAAACTTATACAATAACTGTCGCCATCAGAGTTTGGCTGTCGACAGACTGAGACATCCTCTGTCTCTGTTAACCCAGCTATCGACAGGCATACTTGGTTGTCGATAGACTGAGCTCAAAGCCAGTCTCTATTAGACTGCCCTATCGACAGCTATATAAGGCTGTCGAGAGTTGGGTTGTTATCTACCTGTCACATGGATCAACAATTGACATCAGCTCATGGCTGTCGACTGTCCTGGTACAAGGACAGTTATAAAACTATTTTAAAATATATTTTGTAAAATAGAAAACTATATTATTTTAAATATATTTTAATTAAAAATATGTATAATTAAATCATGTTTTAAATAATTTGAAAATACAATAAGGAAAACATTTGTATATGATTTTAAACTTGATTTTTTTTAAGTAAAACACAAAATAATAATCTAAAAAACCATCAAATTGATTTGGAAAAACTTTTCTGTGTGTGTGTGTGTTCTCTTTAGTCTCAATTCTCTACACAAAGTTTTAACAAAGTAAATACCTTACAAACTATATACAAGAGTAGATTCATCCTTCAAAGTCTTCAAATGGACTTCTACAAAAATTGTCTTCTTCAAGCTAGAGTCCAATAATTGAACCTCCTTTTGAAGCTGAACATCCCACTCTTGAAAACTTGTTGCAGTGGGTGATTCCTAAAGAATCAGTCCGCACACCAAAATAGGAAAGTGGATATAATCAATCATAGAAAAAGCCAATCGCAAACATAGTGAATTACGTGAACAACCCGAAGAGGAAAAAATCATGAAGAGAGAGAAGTTCCACTATGTCAATGGTGATTACAATAGGGTTCTCTAGATTCCGGTGAATATGATTCCCTCCAAATTAGAAGGGATCATCTATTTATACACGTTATGTCAAATAGATAAGGTTAGAAAATCTTGCTCAGTTTGAACACTTATGTTTCTTATCTCGACAGCCATTTGAGCTAAACAATCTGGCTTGAATCAATATAGGAGAGAGTTCATCTCTTTCTGGTGGTCTGTGCTTGGTTACAGATGAGGACGAACTGCTCTAAAGAGGTAACTGCCTTATTTGAATGAGGATTGAGCTTAGAGATAGAGATCTCTGTAATTGGATCAGACTCTTCTACTAATTACCCGACCCGATCGAAATTCAAACTTAGATGAAGGTACCGGATTGGATGTTCTAGAAGTTGCCATGCGTTGCACATCCGTCTGAGGCTAGATAGACATGTGTCACGATCTTGGACGGAGCAGAAAGTGACCACTACAGATGCCCCCTCTACTCCCTTCTCTTTGGAAGTGGTCGAGGACTTTCCCTCAGGGGTTACAGGTTCTTAGAGACTCTAATGGAGAGAGGAGAGCAGAACGAAATGAGAAATTTTGGGCCTGGGCTCAAGGTGCTTATTGTCGCTTCAGGTTTTGTCCTATAGCGGTATGCAAGGCCATACAGTCTGGCAGAGCCTTAAATATGCGTCACATTTACTGCAGCACCGATCAGATTACTGTCATTTGTGAGACGCTGGGTTTGAGTTGGGTACCGCGTATATCTATCGTAACACATGTAAGGCGCTGATCGAGTGACGGTTTGTTCTCTTAGGATTAAGAGGGCTATGCTCTGAGGTTTTGGGCACTTTCCCAAAATTTTCTTTCATCTTCTTCTTTCTTGACTTCCTCTAATCTGCTGGTCTTCAAATCTCTGTAGTTTTCTTATCTCTACTATAATGAAGAAGGGAGAGAAATTTAGTCCATCCAACGGTGCGGACAAAGGAAAGTCTACAGCAGACGAGAAGGGGAAGAGAACTTCCCGTCATACTAGGATCGGGATGGACTTCAATCCACAAACCTCTAAGCTTCATAACCAGGAGGCAGTGGATAAGTACCTGGCCAGTTATGAGTTTTGCCCCCATAATGTTGACATTTCTTCGACCCTGCCTAATAAGGACGGTGTGTATATACATTCCCTGGTGCTGGCGCTGGGGTTAAGGTAGCCGATGATAAAGTTCATTCACAGCATTTTGATTTTTTTATGGGGTCGCCCCCTCTCAGCTATCGGTGGTGGCCTGGCTTACTGTATTAGGGTTTGAGGCCCTCTGCGATTTGTACACTCCCAAAGCTTGTCATTGTGAGATCTTCAGCACCGCATACTTCTGAGATCACTCTGGGTGCGCGCTACTTGATCCTCATAGCAGGGTGAAAAGATTATCGTCAATATGGTCGATGTGACCATGTATGCGAGATACTGTGGTTTGGGTGTCCGATTCATGGGATGTCGACTCGAAAGATGAGCGTGGGGCCATCCCGGTTGTCTGAAACTTGGACCCTGGCTCTTACAAGGGGGGCCTTGCCCACTGCTGATGTTGAGGCGTAATTGAGAAAGTTGATGCCATTGACTTTAATAGTCGTAATTGAAGTTGGCTACTGAACACAAACAGACCTCTAGTATCGCCGGTTATTCTGAGGGTGCCTGTTTCAGGTAAGAACCAACTTGTTTCTGGGTTTGAGGAACCTGTTCGGGAAGAGTGCAATCTGCCTCCGAGATGGAAGAGTCTACTCGAGGGGTGAGCCACCCAGCTGTCAATCTTGGGAAGTCTAGGGTCCCAGGGGGATGATTCCTAGCAAGAAGAAGAGGGCTCTCATTCAATCTTCTGCCTTTTTGACCAGGGGTATATTTTGGATTTATTTAGCTTTTTGTTTGGGGAAACTATTTCTTGATGCCTTGTTTCCTTTTTGTAGAGAAGTACTGATTTTAGTTTGATGAGTCCAATGATGAGGGGATGATGGACTTGCTCGAAGCTGTGACCACTCCCCCGTGCACACCCGCAGAGTAGCCTTCTGTTCCAAGGAGGATCGGGTTGGATCCTCTGACCACGTGGAAGGTGCTCGGGGGATTTCATCCACCCTCAAGATAGCTAAAGAGGTGACGGTTACGATCCTGGTTGTGCCAACAAGGCTTTCTACTACTATGTTGCTCTCGAGGATGGGATTGAGGCGATAACGCCCCTATTTTGGATAATGTTGGGCTTGAGTTTTCACATCGGCTTGAGAAGGCGGACGCTGCTGAGCATCTTCTGTCCACGAATGGTGCAAGGATCGCTATTGGTGTTGGCTCCTCGAGGGCTACCGCACAGTCTCTCGAGGTATCTTCGAGGCGGACCGGTGTCGATCCTGAATTACGATTGTTCCTCTAAAGGGGGGCTATCGAGGTGGCCTTTGAGTATGGCAGTTTACTCGGAGGGCTTGAGAAACTCAAGGCCTTACCCTTGAAGGAACGGAGGCAGCACATGAAGAACGAGGTTTTCAGAGTAAGTACTGTGACGACTTTGTCTGGTGTTATTTGTTTGTGTGTTGCCTGACTTCAGTCTTCTTTTCAAAATGTGGTACTCATCTCTGAATTACTGGACGACCACTGGGATGCCCTAAAAGTGAAGGAGGGCGAGGTGGCTGATTTGTACCGGGGGATGAAGGAGCTAATGCTACGGTGAAGGCGACAACTAAGAGATGAGTCAGCTCAAAGTGGATTTGTGCCGCGAGATGGCGGCTCGCTCGAGTCAGGAAGAGGAGCTCGTGCGGCTCAGGGAGAAGCTGGCGTGGCTAGGGGAGAAGCTAGGAAAGAAGGGCTAAGAGATGTTGAAGGACTCCAAGCTACAACAAATGGAGTCTGCCCTGCTGGCTGCTTAAGAGCACTTGAAGAGACGCGTCAATGTGCAGAGGGGGCGGAAGCTACTCTGAGGTTCGAACGACACACTTTTAGTGAGACAATGGAGTGCCTTAATGATGACTTAAGTCGAGCTCAGATTATTCTTGATGAAGCAGAAGCGCTTGAGTAAGAGACTATAACGTCAACGCACGTTGAAGGTGTTCTAATTCAAGAAGAATAAAGAAGGGTACGAAGATAGAAAGCGCGGGGCATTTCTGAAGTATTCTCTTGACATTGGGTCCTTCTTTAAGCGTGAAGGTCAGGATTGTTGTGCGCAGGACAACAACCTCTCTGAGGAATCCGCCAACCAGGCGGAGACTGATGTAGCCGGAGATGTAACCAACACGACAAGAACAGAAAACAATAGAGAAAAGTAATCAACACAGTATTTAATGAGGTTCGGCAACGTGCCTACGTCCTCGGGGCAAGGGAGAGAGAGATTTTATTGATTCAACAATCAATACAAACAAATACAGAGGGATACTTGAGAGAACTTTTAGGGATACATTACATGAGGGCTCTAGCCCTTATTTATAACCACAGAGTCCCTGGGTTTTAGGAAATCCCGATTTGATTCGATCCCAAACAGAAAAGGAATCCGAATCCCACAAGGAAAGTCAAAACGCGTCGTCGGTCGACCGACCCATGCCACGGTCGACCGCGCCAGTCGACCGTCTCCAACCGAGACTTGGCTCCTTTCAGTCAGTCGACCGGGCGGTCAACCGCTTCCATGCAACGGTCGACTGGGCAGTCGACCGTTCTGCGTTTGTAGACCTCGTGCACACCGGTCGACCGGGTGGTCGACCGACAGCTTGCTGCATGCGCCGTTTCTCGCTCCTTTGTCTTCCGATCTCTGTGCTATCTTCCTCTATCTCATCTATCTCCTCTCTCCCTACAATTCTCCACCTCGGTGAAGATTTTTCAAATCTGAGCCGATCTCCAACAAACTCCAGTCTATCACCTGGCGAAATCGACATACGATCTCGGCGAGATCGACACACGATCTCAGCTTGAGCACTTCGGACGAAATCGACACTTGATCTCGGCAAAATCGACACACGATCTCATTTTGGAACCTTTAGCTCAGTTATCAACTAGATGCACCACACATGCATTTCCTACACTTCACCTTAGGAGGACTTCCATACATGCCGATTACTGAACGTGTCTCCTACGCAGTAACTACGTGGCCTCACGAAGAACTCATCATTAGTCAATACTGACTCTCCAACTGACTGGCTCTCTCCAGTTCACATGTCTTCAGCTGACGGTCTAACCAAGTCTGAGTAGAGCACACCGAACACCATCATCGACTTCAAGAACTGGATGCACACCTCTCCTATGCAAGCTCAACTGTTTTCTCACCAGAAGATCATCTGTTCATCGAGATCACAACACCTCACCTCTACGTGAAGTCCAACTAGCCACAACACTTCACCTCCACGTGAAGTCTCTCCACCTCTATGTGAAGTTCCAATCGATCACAACTCTTCACCTCTACGTGAAGTTCCAATCAGCTTCTCGAGAACCCAAACAGCTTCATACGGGTTGCATCACCAAATGTGGTTGTGCCTTTACGGCTACCTACGTACCTTGCCCAAAGGATCAAGCCAATCGTAGTTCATTCAAATGAGCTCCATCAAGCTTAAACACATGTACCTGAATCTTCAGCAGCAAATCTATCTGGCCGAGTCATATGAACCTCCTCACTGCCATCATGGAGAACAATGGCCTTCAACTTAAGATTGTCGTGGTCACAAGCTTGAGATTCATGCTTCTTCACCCACGTGCGTAGTTTTACCTTGGTTCCAATGGCTGCAAACAATTCGACATTCTCATCAATGTCTTCAACATGTTCAGTATCAACCCTGGCTACATGATCTCCACCCGGTGTCACATCCGGTGAAGTCCTCACTGATACCGAACCAACTGGAGATGGTGGAGTAGCATCAACCTCCACCCGCTGCGATACTTCCTTGGTCACCGTCTTCTCCACCTGCTGAGAGACGGTAGACTTCAACACTGAAGTCTCATCAAATGTGACATACTGACTCAACATGATTTTCTTGTTTTTGGGGTCCCATAACCTGTAGCCTTCCATATTTCTCTTGACACCCAAAAACACAAACTTCTTTGCTCGCAGATTCACCTTGCCATATTTGGCACTGAAGTAGGTCGGACTTTTAAATCCCCGCAGCAAACCATGATCTTGAGCAGCTTTCTCAGACCAAATTTTTAATGGAGTTATACCTCCTATCCAGTCATTCCATTTATGAGATGGCTAGCATACACAATCGCCTCAGCCCAAAATGATTTGTCTAATCTTGCATTAGACAACAAGCACCGAACCTTCTCCAGCAAGGAACGATTTACTTCCTTAGCCAACCCATGTATACCTTCTGTGAAGTGAGTACCAATACCAGTTTCTGGCCAAATCGTAGGAATTGGTTCATATCTCTTTCAACATTACCAATCTGTAGCTCCTAAATCTTCCTACCTGTCTGCTTCTCCATTCTTCCTTTTCACCTCACCAACATATCTAAGGCTTCACACATTTGTCTCATGGGATATATCCAACAATGCCTAGATAAACTATCAATAAAAGAGACAAAGTATATGTGACCTCCAAGAGATGCAGTCTTAGCAGGTCCTCAAACGCTTATATGAACACAATCAAGAAGACCTTCTGAGCGGTAAGTACTCGTGCTGAATTTCACCTTCTTCTTGTCCAAAATGCTATGTTCACCCTCCAAGTTGCAGGTAGCAGCACCTTCTAATGATCCCTTCTTTGCAGGAGCTTGCAAAGACCTTTCACCTCCTTGTCCAACCTTCACCTGCCAGCCCTTTGTGCAACCATCATCTGAAGAACTAGAAGTCTTCACCTGACCTGTAAGCATACTACCCTTCAAGTAGTAGAGATTTTCCCGGCGGACGCCCTTTATAACCACCATTGAGCCTTTGGTCATCTTGAGAACACCATCTCGTATAGATACCACAAGACCCAACGCTTCCAAAGTGCCAACAGAGATAAGATTCCTTTTGAGTTGAGGTACATACATCACCTCCTTCAATTCTCGTACTATCTCATCTTCCATCTTGATACGGACTGTACCCATCCTTTCTATATTACACAGATGATCATCACCCATGACCGTGTAACATCCATCTAGATTCTCAAAACTAGAAAACCAGGCCCTGTTCGGGCATACATGATAGGTGGCTCCAGTATCTAAGATCCACTCAGTATTATCTGAGCAATCAACAGTAGGAGTAATGACAGAAAGAGAGAATACCGATGAGTCTGAATCTGATCCATCCGCTTGTGCGAGATTCGCCTCGGTGTTTGACTCCATCTTCTTACCTTCGGCCTTCGGGCAATCAATTTTCCAGTGCCCTAGTTCCTTGCACAAGGCGCACTGATTCCTTTTCAGATCTCTGAAGCTTGATCTGGACTTCGATCTTCCCTGATCATCTCTTCCCCTCCTATTGGAACTTCTGCCTCTTACCGCTAATGCCTCTACTGTTGTGTTCCCCGAAGAAGACAATCTGTCTTGTCTCCTGGCTTCATAACTCACAAGAGCAGCAGACACCTCATTGTAATTAAGGGATTTTCTTCCATTGATCAATTTAAGAGTAAAGGTCTCATACTCTTCCCTAGGAAGAGAATTCAAAAGAATTACCGCCTTATCCTCTTTATTAGTCTCCACATCCACATTAACTAGATCTGTAAGAAGCTTCGTGTAGGGATTCAAGTGTTCATTGATGGAGCATCCTCTTCGCATATGAAAACTACAAAGCTTACTCTTCAACTGCAACCGCGATTCTATACTTTTCGTCAGATACTTCTTCTCCAGGAGCTCCCACAGCTACCCGCAGATGTCTCATGCAACACATAATAGTTGATGTCTTGTGTCAGACAAGACCAGATCAAGCCACATGTCGTACGGTTCATTTTCTCCCAATCTCCTTCAGTTATTGATGCGCGCTTCTTCTCCAACCGTAGAGTGTCTTCGAGGTTTGATGCCGTCAGCACATCCATCACCTCACACCTTCACATACCGAAGTTGTTCGTGCCGTTGAACTTCACAACATCAATCCTCAGCGGATGTGGATTCATGAATTTTCCCAATGGTGTACCTTTTTCAGTCATCTTCTCAACTGATTTCTCAAAGCAATGCGGAAACAAACAGAGTTAAATAAAATAAACTAGATAAAGACAAGATCTTTACCTCCATGCGAAACCCTCGAAGAGTTTCTAAACTATATACTCCTTCGAATTGATTCCTTGAGCAATCTATACGCTGTTTTGAGATCGACACACGATTCTACAAAAAAGTCCCAACGTTGCTTCGAGATCGACACATAATCTCTGCCAAACAGCAACTGATGCCCTTGAATCAACACACAATCCCATGATGGACCTGGAATGCTCTGATACCAATTATTGTGTACAGGACAACAAGCTCTTTGAGTAATCCGCCAACCACGCGGAGACTGATGCAGCCAGAGATGCAACCAAGATGACAAGAATAGAAAACAATAGAGAAAAGCAATCAACATAATATTTAACGAGGTTCGCAAGCGTGCCTACGTCCTCGGGGCAAGGGAGAGAGAGTTTTTATTGATTCAACAATCAATACAAACTAATACAGAGGGATACTTGAGGGAACTTTTAGGGATACAATACATGAGGGCTCTATCCCTTATTCATAGCCACAGAGTCCTTGGGTTTTAGGAAACCCCAATTTGATTCGATCCCAAACAGAAAAGAAATCTGAATCCCACAAGGAAAGTCAAAACGTGTCTATCGATTGACGCGTCTGAGCAATCAACAGTAGGAGTAGTGACAGAGAGAGAATACCGATTAGTCTGAATTTGATCCATCCGCCTATACGAGATTCGCCTCGGTATTTGACTCCATCTTCTTACCTTTGGCCTTCGGGCAATCAATTTTTCAGTGCCCTAGTTCCTTGCACAAGGCGCACTCTGAAGCCTGATCTGGACTTCGATCTTTCCTGATCATCTCTTCCCTTCCTATTAGAACTTCTACCTCTTACCGCCAATGTCTCTGTTGTTGTGTCTCCGAAGAAGACAATCTGTCATGTCTCCTTACTTCATAACTCACAAGAGCAGTAGACACCTCACTGTAGTTAAGGGGTTTTCTTCCATTGATCAATGTAAGAGTAAAGGTCTCATACTCTTCCCTTGGAAGAGAATTCAAAAGAATTACCGACTTATCTTCTTCATTGGTCTCCACATCCACATTAACTAGATCTGTAAGAAACTTCATGTAGCGATTCAAGTGTTCATTGATAAAGCATCCTCTTTGCATCTGAAAGCTATAAAGCTTACTCTTCAACTGCAACCGTGATTCTATGCTTTTTATCAGATGCTTCTTCTCCAGGATCACCCACAGCTGCCTCGCAAATGTCTCATGCAACACATGATACTTGATATCTTGTGTCAGACAAGACCTGATCAAGCCATACGTCATATGGTTCATCTTTCCCAATCTTCTTCAGTTGTTGATGCACGCTTCTTCTCCAACCGTAAAGTGTCTTCAATGTTTGATGCCATCAGCACATCCATCACCTCACACCTCCACATACCAAAGTTGTTCGTGCCGTTAAACTTCACCACATCAATCCTCAGCGGATGTGGATTCATGAATTTTCCCGATGATGTACCTTTTCCAGCCATCTTCTGAAAAGCACCTAGAGGGGGGGTGAATAGGCGATAATGCTAATCAATGCACAAATAAAAAATATGATGCAACAATCTCCCAAAACAAGACTAGAAGCCGGATTCCCCGTGAAGGGCTCTGAACTCCTTCCTCGTGATTCCTCTGGATATGAGTTGGAGGTGCACAATGCAATCTTGTTGTATGGGACTATGATTGACAAGATGAATGAAAACAAGTGAATATTGCAATGAAAATAGAGAGCAAGTAGTAAGAGCAATGAAAGTAAAGCAAGAAGCAAGAGCAAGTAAACCAAACGCAAACACCGAGAATTTTTCCGAGGTTCGAGCACCCAGCTCTACGTCCCCGCCTTCCCCAGAAGGATTTCTAACCACTATAACTTCACAAAGATGTTACAAATACACCGGAATACCCAACTCCACAATCTCAAGTACAAGTTCTCTCTTGGTGATCAAAAGACCACAAACTCACTTTTGCAAAACTCTTTTCCCTTACAAAAATTCTTGTAGAACAATGAGTAGGAATGAAGATCTTGTGTGTAAGGAGAAAAGAAAAAGAAATCAGAGAGTTCTTGAAAACACTTCAGAAAATGAGAGAGAATTTTCAGCACAAAATCAAGAAACCAAACTCTTTTGAATGCCTTAAACTTTTTAAACTTTTGCAATTTTTTCTTGTAATGAACCTCTCCCTAAACACCCCTATTTATAGTAGAGGGTTAGGGTTTAAAGATAAAACTCACTTAAGGCTAATTAGAAAGTATTAGGATCAGTAAAAATCATTTAAGCCCTTTTTAGAAAGAAAAAGACAAAAATAATTCTGCTCAGAAAACTAGCCGTTACTGTTCAAACGGCACACTCGGTCGACCGGCCGGTCGACCGAAGTTCAAAAATAAGAGCCGTTGACGGCTCTCGGTCGACCGCCCGGTCGACCAAAAAATACAGAGAGCTAATGTCTTACAGTCAGGCAGGTTTCGGTCGACCGCCGGTCGACCGTGAAACGTGCACACGGATACGCACTGCTGCCAGAACCACGGTCGACTGGGTCGGTCGACCGGCTTGACTTGACACAGGGTCGGTCGGCCGGGCGGTCGACTGGCTCAGGTCAAAAGTCAAAACAGAAACAGATTTCTAAAGGGAATTCAAAAATTAAACAAAGTAGTTTTGAATAGAGATTTATATAAAACATAATAATGAGTTTGTAGGCAGAAGATTGCATACAAAAATATTTTGTACATATTATAGGAAATATTTTTGGAAATAAGATGTGTGCAAAAACGTGTGTGATAGAGCTTCAAACCTATTCACTATTCTTTAACAAAACTATAAAAGTAGAAACAAATCTAATGAATTATCTTGAGCAATCTTGAAGTCTTGAGCCATGCAATGCCTTGCTAGAGCCTTCTCTTCTATGTTCCTTCCTTGATGTGCAAAACGCCTTCTTTGCTTCATGAACCTAGAAGTTCTTGCAATAGCTAAGCAATGGCCTCCAGATATGGTACTAACCTGAAACTTATCTTAAACAAACTAATTAGTACCAAATAGCTCTTATTTGTTTTGTTATCATCAAAACTCTAAACAAATGGAGAGTGTAACCTTTTGGGCCAACAATCTCCCCCTTTTTGATGATGACAAAACAAATAGGCTATAAACATAAATATAGGGGAGGAGAAAGCTCCCCCTCAAATTATGTTATATTAAACAAAGAAAAATAATGTAATTTGTAATTTGCAAGTAAACATCATGAAACCAAAAACCATAAACACCATGAGATATAAAACACTTGCAAAACACTTAAACTCAAATTACAAGAATTCATGAAAACACATCAAAAACTAAAAACATATATAAACTCATATGGAATCAAAACCATATGAACTTCATATTTCCATACATAAACTCATTCTCCCCCTTTTTGTCATTCATCAAAAAGGGTCAAGAAAACATTGTTATTCAATAACACAAACATTAAGTTCACCACATATGAAAGAAAATCTAGCAAAATCAAGTGGTTTAGTGAAAATATCGGCAAGTTGCAAATCCGTAGAAACATAATCAATATCTATATCTCCTTTCTCAAAATGATCTCTAAGAAAGTGATATCTAATCTCAATGTGCTTGGTCTTACTATGTTGATTTGCATTCTTAGTCATATGTATAGTACTAGTATTATCACAAAATATTTTTATATGGTTATAATGCAAATCATAATCAAGGAGAGTATGTTTCATCCAAAGGACTTGTGCACAACAAGCCCCCGCGGCAACATACTCCGCCTCGGCGGTTGAGAGGGCTACGGAATTTTGTTTTCTAGAGGACCATGAAACAAGACAATTACCAAGAAATTGACATGTCCCACTAGTTCTCTTTCTATCTACTCTACAACCCGCATAGTTGGCATCCGAATAACTCGTCATTGAGAAATCTTCGGTTTTCGGATACCAAAGACCCATTCCAATTGTGCCCTTAATATAACGAATAATGCGTTTTACCGCAATAAGATGGGACTCTTTGGGACACGATTGAAATCTAGCACAAAGACACACACTAAACATTATGTCCGGCCTACTTGCCGTCAAATACAAAAGACTACCTATCATGCTTCTATACAATTTAATATCAACATTTTTACCTTGGTCATCCTTATCAAGCTTGGTTGTAGTTGCCATGGGAGTGTTGCAAACTTTAGAGTCTTCAAGTCCAAACTTCTTTATGAGTTCCTTTGCGTACTTGGCTTGACATATGAAGTTCCCATCGTGCAATTGCTTGATTTGGAGTCCAAGAAAGAAATTCAATTCACCCATGGAAGACATTTCAAACTCACATTGCATAACCTTTTCAAACTCCTTGCATAAAAACTCTTTAGAAGATCCAAAAATTATATCATCAATATAAATTTGCACAATTAAAATGTCATTATCAACATGCTTAGTAAAAAGAGTTGTGTCTACTTTGCCTTTAACAAAATCATTTGAAATGAGAAAACTAGAAAGCCTTTCATACCAAGCTCTTGGAGCTTGTTTCAATCCATACAAAGCTTTATCAAGTTTAAAAACAAAATTAGGATGAACATGATCAACAAAACTGGGAGGTTGTTCAACATAAACTTCTTCATTTATAAAACCATTCAAAAATGCACTTTTCACATCCATTTGAAAAAGTTTAAAATTTTTTAAAAGATGCAAAAGCTAGTGTCATCCGTATGGCTTCAAGCCGTGCTACGGGTGCAAAGGTCTCCTCAAAGTCAATTCCCTCAACTTGAGTGTAACCTTGGCCACTAACCTAGCTTTATTCCTAATGACATTTCCGGACTCATCCATCTTGTTTCTAAAGATCCACTTAGTACCAATTATTGGTCTATCGTAGGGCCTAGGAACAAGGTGCCAAACTTGGTTGCGCTCAAATTGATTGAGTTCCTCTTGCATGGCTAGCAACCAATATGAGTCCGCCTCGGCTTCGAGGATGCTTTTGGGTTCAAAATGAGAAATGAAAGCAAAGTTACCACAAAAGTCATGGAGCTTGGAGCGAGTTGTTACCCCTTTAGAGACATCACCTAAGATGAGTTCCTTGGGGTGGTTTGTAGCGTATCTCCAATCTTTAGGAAGCGGTTGAGAGCTTTCCTCTTTATCCTCTTGAACGTCACCAATTGATTCTTGCTTATCATCTTGAGCGGGTGAGTCCTTCAAGGATAGTCTCTCCATGTCTTCACCTAATGGGTCAATCTCTACAACATTCTCAACAACCACATTAGATTCTTCAAATTTAACATGCATGGATTCTTCAATGGTAAGTGAAGATCTATTGAATACTCTATAAGCTTTGCTAGTAGTAGAATATCCAACAAAGATTGCTTCATAAGCCTTAGCATCAAATTTATCCAAGTTATCTTTAGTATTCAAAATAAAACACTTGCATCCAAAAACTTTGAAATATGCAACATTAGGTTTTCTAGAATGATACATTTCAAAAGATGTTTTGGAAGAATTTTTACACAAATAAATGCGATTTGAAATATAGCATGCGGTGTTACGGTCTCGGCCCATAAATATTGAGGGAGGTCATAGTCACTTATCATGGTCCTAGCCATCTCTTGAAGTGTTCTATTTTTCCTTTCTACAACTCCATTTTGTTGTGGAGTCCTAGGACATGACATTTCATGCTTGATTCCCTTTTCATCACAATAAGTCATGAAGAGTTGGTTAATAAACTCACCACCTCTATCACTCCTTATTTTCAAAATCGAAAAACCTTTTTCTTTTTTAACCCTTTTTCGAAAAATCTTGAAATGAGAAAAAGTTTGATCTTTGTGTTCCAAAAAGAAAACCCAAGTAAATCGGGAAAAATCATCAACTAAAACAAATGCATATCTACTACCATTTAAGCTTTTAGTTTTAGTTGGTCCAAAAAGATCCATATGAATTAATTCTAATGGTCTAGTTGACATGATATCCTTGATTGGTTTGAAGGAAGACTTGGTTTGTTTCCCAAGTTGGCACGCACCACAAATGTGGTCTTTCTCAAACTTCAAGCAAGATATACCCTTCACCAATTCCTTAGAATTAATCCTAGAAAGATGGTCAAAAGATGCATGTCCTAATCTTCTATGCCAAAGCCAAGAATTTTCATCAAAAGCATTCAAGCATTTAGTAGAACAATCTAAATTAAGCATGTCAATGATATAAACATTATTGTCACAAAACCGATGAGAATACAATCGTTAGTTTTAACATCAAAAATCTTGCAAGAAGAATCATCAAAAATAACTTTAAGTCCACGGTCACAAAGTTGACTAATACTAAGCAAGTTATGCTTCAAACCATCAACAAGAGCTACATTTTCTATAATAGGAGATGCACCAATTTGAATGTTACCTATACCGATGATAGTTCCCTTGGAGTCATCCCCGAAGGTGACGGTGCCACCTTCCATGTACCTTGATAGGGTTGTAAAGTTATTGATGTCCCATGTCATGTGTCTTGAACAACCACTATCAAGGTACCACCGCTCCTTACGTCTTGGAGTCTTGGTGTGTACCTACATCAAATAATTTAGGACTTGATTTTGGTACCCACATTTTCTTGGGTCCTAAAGAGTTAGTGCCATGAACCCAAACAAGATTATTTGATCTATTTACTTGGTCATAACAAAACTTAGCCAAATGTCCATTTTTACCACAATAAGTACATCTATATACTCTACCATATCTAAAAGCATAGTGAGTGTGAGACTTGTGAGTATGTGTGGATTTAGCATGAGTGTGGTGTGAAGTGTGAGCATGAGGAATCTTAACATGAGAATCTTTAGCATGAGAAGTGTGCTTTTTAGAAAATATTTTCTCAAGTTTCTTAGTGTTGAAAGCACAATCCTTCAAAACTTTTTCAAAATCAACAATTCTAGTTTTTAACGAAGAAATTTCTTTTTCATCAATCTTTAGAAATTTTGCTTTGCAAGCAACTTTATAAGCACTAAATTCATTTTGAGTAGAAATAAGATTTGAAGAAATTTCATCCTTTTCTTTAGAAACAATAGCAAGTTGATTTTTAAGAAAAGCAACTTCCTTTTCCAATTTTGGACATTCTATCCTTTTATTATCATAGCTTTCCGAAAGTTCAACAAAAGCATGTACAAGCACCTCTTTACTTAATTCATCTTCTTCTTCAGGAGGTTGAGAGGTTACCTTGGGTGTTTTGCCATGAAACACATGTTCGCCATGTCCACCTCGTCTTCGGATTCGCTTTCCGAATCCCATGTGGCCTTGTAGGCTTTCTTTTCAACCGGCTTCTTTGGCTTGAAGGAGGAAGTCATCTTCTTCTTGAACTCCGGGCAATCCGCCATGATATGTCCGGGCTTTCGGCAATTGTAGCAAATAATTCTTCTCTCCTCTTTACCTTCAAATTTTCTTCAGAAGTTGAGCTTGTTCTTCCGGTACATCCTTTTGACATTTCGCACAAGAAGGGAGAGCTCCTCATCTTCTTCTTCATCTTCTTCATCGTCCTCAAGAGTAGATGAAGACTTGAAGGCTATTGACTTCTTCTTTAGCGGAGCGGCCTCTTCTCTTGCCTTTTTTTTCCATCTCATGGGTTTTTAAGTTCCCAATGAGACTAATGAGGTCCATTTCATCCTTGTCGTTCAATTCTTTCAAGGTGATGGCCTTTATCTCCCATGATGAAGGAAGAGCCCGAATCACTTTTCGCACCTTTTGGTCATTGGAGATATCATCACCTAAAGAGGAAAGAGCATTGGTGATTTTAGTAAACCTTGTAATCATGCAATCAATGGTTTCATCATCAATCATTTTAAAAGATTCATATTGGGACCTTAAGAGATCTATCTTAGCTCTCTTAACTTGTGAAGTCCCCTCGTGTGTGACGAACAAATGTTACCAAATCTCATAGGCGGATTGGCAATGTATTACCCGTGTAAGGTCGTCCTCATTCAAGGCGGTTAGAAGGGAATTTTGGGCCTTGGAGTTAGCCTCATATTCTCTAAAGGTAAAGTCGGTCCATGTGCTCCCATCACTATCGGGTACTACATAGGGTTTGGTCAAGGATTTAGCTATTAAGCTACCTAAAGATTGCAAAAAGATAGTCATCCTAACCTTCCAAATAGGGAAGTTGAGTCCATCAAATTTAGGAGGGGTTTTGATGTTATCGGCCATGTTTACTAGTGAATGACAAATGGAATACAAATATTGATTAGCAAATTTTAAGGATCTCTCTAAGGATGTTAAGCCAAACCTAGAGTCCAAGCTCTGATACCAATTGAAAATCACCTAGAGGGGGGTGAATAGGTGATAATGCTAATTAATGCACAAATAAAAAAAATATGATGCAACAATCTCCCAAAACAAGACTAGAAGCCGGATTCCCGTGAAGGGCTCTGAACTCCTTCCTCGTGATTCCTCTGGATATGAGTTGGAGGTGCACAATGCAATCTTGTTGTATGGGACTATGATTGACAAGATGAATGAAAACAAGTGAATATTGCAATGAAAATAGAGAGCAAGTAATAAGAGCAATGAAAGTAAAGTAAGAAGCAAGAGCAAGTAAACCAAACGCAAACACCGAGAATTTTTCCGAGGTTCGAGCACCCAGCTCTACGTCCCCGCCTTCCCCAGAAGGATTTCTAACCACTATAACTTCACAAAGATGTTACAAATACACCGGAATACCCAACTCCACAATCTCAAGTACAAGTTCTCTCTTGGTGATCAAAAGACCACAAACTCACTTTTGCAAAACTCTTTTCCCTTACAAAAATCCTTGTAGAACAATGAGTAGGAATGAAGCTCTTGTGTGTAAGGAGAAAAGAAAAAGAAATCAGAGAGTTCTTGAAAACACTTCAGAAAATGAGAGAGAATTTTCAGCACAAAACCAAGAAACCAAACTCTTTTGAATGCCTTAAACTTTTTAAACTTTTGCAAATTTTTCTTGTAATGCACCTCTCCCTAAACACCCCTATTTATAGTAGAGGGCTAGGATTTAAAGATAAAACTCACTTAAGGCTAATTAGAAAGTATTAGGATCAATAAAAATCATTTAAGCCCTTTTAGAAAAAAAAAGACAAAAATAATTCTGCTCAGAAAACTAGCCGTTACTGTTCAAACGGCACACTCGGTCGACCGGCTGGTCGACTGAAGTTCAAAAATAAGAGCCGTTGCCGGCTCTCGGTCGACCGAAAAATACAGAGAGCTAATGTCTTACAGTCAGGTAGGTTTCGGTCGACCGCCCGGTCGACCGTGAAACGTGCACACGGATACGCACTGCTGCCAGAACCACGGTCGACTGGGTCGGTCGACCGGCTTGACCTGACACAGGGTCGGTCGGCGGGCGGTCGATCGGCTCAGGTCAAAAGTCAGAACAGAAACAGATTTCTGAAGGGAATTCAAAAATTAAACAAAGTAGTTTTGAATAGAGATTTATATAAAACATAATAATGAGTTTGTAGGCAGAAGATTGTATACAAAAATATTTTGTACATATTATAGGAAATATTTTTGGAAATAAGATGTGTGCAAAAACGTGTGTGATAGAGCTTCAAACTATTCACTATTCTTTAACAAAACTATAAAAGTAGAAACAAATCTAATGAATTATCTTGAGCAATCTTGAAGTCTTGAGCCATGCAATGCCTTGCTAGAGCCTTCTCTTGTATGTTCCTTCCTTGATGTGCAAAACGCCTTCTTTACTTCATGAACCTAGAAGTTCTTGCAATAGCTAAGCAATGGCCTCCAGATATGGTACTAACCTGAAACTTATCTTAAACAAACTAATTAGTACCAAATAGCTCTTATTTATTTTGTTATCATCAAAACTCTAAACAAATGGACAGTGTAACCTTTTGGGCCAACATCTTCTCAACTGATTCCTCAAAGCAATGCGGAAACAAACAGAGTTAGATAAAATAAACTAGATAAAGACAGGATCTTTACCTCCACATGAAACCTTCGAAGAGTTTCCAAAACTATCTACTCCTTCGAATTGATTCCTCGAGCAATCTACACGTTTTTTGAGATCGACACACGATCCCACAAACAATCCCAACGCTGCTTCGAGATCGACACACAATCTCTGCCAAATAGCAACTGATGCCCTTGAATCAACACCGATCCCACGATGAACCTGAGATGCTCTGATGCCAATTATTGTGCGCAGGACAACAACCTCTCTGAGGAATCTACCAACTAGGCAGAGACTAATGTAGCCGGAGATGTAACCAACACGATAAGAATAGAAAACAATAGAGAAAAGCAATCAACACAGTATTTAACAAGGTTCGGCAACGTGCCTACGTCCTCGGGGCAAGGGAGAAGAGAGATTTTATTGATTCAACAATCAATATAAACTATTACAGAGGGATACGTGAGAGAACTTTCAGGGATACAATACATAAGGGCTCTAGCCCTTATTTATAGCCACAGAGTCCCTGGGTTTTAGGAAACCCCGATTTGATTCGATCCCAAACAGAAAAGGAATCTGAATCCCATAAGGAAAGTCAAAATGCGTCGTCAGTCAATCGGCCAGTTGACCAACCTATGCCACGGTCGACCGCGCCGATCGACCGTCTCCAACCGAGACTTGGCTCCTTTCAGTCGATCGACCGGGCGGTCGACCGCTTCCATGCAACGGTCGACTGGGCTGTTGATCGTTCTGCATTTGTGCACCTCGTGCACACCGGTCAAGTGGGCGGTCGACCAGCAGCCTGCTGCATGCGCCATTTTCTCGCTCCTTTATCTTCTGATCTCTGTGCTATCTTCCTCTATCTCATCTATCTCCTCTCTCCCTACAAGAATCATCCTGAAGGCCGCGCTACCCATGCTGCCAAGTTGAAAGCTGTAATCACCTAGAGGGGTGAATAAGTGATGTGCTAATCAAATGCAGAAGTAAAAATTTAAACTAACAATTCTACATTAAATAAAGCAAGTAAACAATATTTAGGCAATTCCAAACATGTATATCAATTGAACACAAGTAATATCAAGCATATAAAGATATGAACAATATAAGCATGCAAGACATATAAACACGAGTAAGTAAAGAGAGAGATAAGCAACCACAAACACAGAAGAATTGTTTCGAGGTTTGAGCCACTTGTCTACGTATCTGCCTTCACCGCAATGAAGGATTTCTACTGGAATCCATCTCACAAGATCACTCGGTTCCGTAACACCTACAAGTTCTCTCAAGAACTCTCTTGGACTCGCAGGTCCCTCACTTTTTCCCGCAAGAACAACAATACACACGAACTCGCGAGCTCACTGAGGCTGCAACCTCCAACTCCACAAGTACAAGAAAAGAAATCTTATAATCAACACTCTTAACTACAAACAAATTCTCTCACAAACAAGGATCCTATAAGAAATATTTAGCAATGACTTAAGCTTGTGTGAGAAAACTAGATGGTTTGAGAGAGAAAAGCTCAAGAAAATCTTTTGAAAAGCTCAAGGGAAGCACTCTTGAAAACTCTTTTTTGATATGTAAATGAAGCTTTAAAACTTATTGAGAAAAATTCTGTTGAAGATGGGAAAATAGGCTCTTGAAAAACTTCTTTAAAACTCACTCAAAATCTCATACATACATACATACATACATACATACTTACATACATACATACATACATACATACATACATATATATATATATATATATATATATATATATATATATATATATATATATATATATATATATATATATATATATATAGGTCAAGAAAACTAGTCATTAGGGGTCAGAAAGTGCCAAAAATAGCCTATCCATCGATTGTCTAGTTGACTGACCAACGGTCAAATTTTTGACCACTGAAGCCTGGCAGTTGACCGTCCAGAGACCACTCTGTGCAAAAGGTCAATTTTGAATACAGTTGTTAGATCCAAAACTTTAGAATTTGCAAATAAACAAAGAATAATTTGTAGATTTTTAAGTCTTCTTTCTAATGCAACTTAAATCAAATCAATCTGATATCAGAGTAAAACGATATGAGCAAAATACTGAAAGGTATAAAGCCAGAAAACCGTTAAATTTTTTTGGAACATGAATTGACTTCAAACTAATATTTAATATCTTTAACCTTTGAATAAGAAAATAATCATTGAATAAAAAATATATCCCTAAAAGTTATCTTTGAAATGAAATTTAAATCATATTGATTGAATATCAGAAGAAAAAGTTATAGCCAAAATACTAAAAGGGTATCGAGTAAATCAGCAGAACGGTCGACCGATCAAACCCGAGAGCTCAGCCGGTCGGCCAATCTCTGCTGTGGTCGACCTATCGATCGATCGAGCTCAAGTCACATGGGCTTGTGCATATCTATGCACGTCAGTCAGCCGTGCGGTCGATCGGCAGAGCCAATGAGCTTTATGGTCGGCCGACCGGCTCAAGACAAAATTTGTATTTTTTGAGACATTTTGACATCTTCTTAAAACCAATTAAATTCCAATAAATTTTAATACCACAAAAATAAATTCATGAAAATACAATAGAGCACAAATATGTGTGTTAAAAAAATCACAACATATTACAAACATGTGAACTTATTTTTGAGATGAAGAATTTCAATTTAAAAACCAAAATCGTATTTTCTGAAACTAAACTTTTAAATGAAAACTAGTTTTTTCAAAACTCTGTAAATGCAAAAACAAGTTGTTCAAATATATTTGAAGCTTAATAGAATATGGATACACAAACAAAATGATATAAACTTATTTTTTATGAAATACGTTTTATAAATCAAAACATAAGACGTAAACTGGTTAAACCAAAATCAAACTTTTTGTATGTGTGTGTAAGCTTGAGTAATCAAAACTAATCTATTCTTTATATAAATTCTAAACTTACAAAATTTTGACTCAAATCTTCTTCTTGAATAGATCTTCTTCGCAACGTTGACTCGATCCATGTCGAGCTAGACTCCTCCTTGAGTACTTGATGCAATCTTTAAGTTTGGGCTCTTGAATCAACACGTGCTAGTTTCAAAACTTGACTTTAATCTTTTGTTGGAGCTAAAGACCAATTATGATTTTATTTGAATATCTGAGACTTAAATGCCGCAAGCTCATTAGTACTATAACTGCATGAGCCAGTCATCATCAAACTAGAGAGATGGGCCTTTTGGCCAACAACCTCCCCCTTTTTAATGATGACAAAACTCATGGAGTTATATATACATGGATTAAATATAAGCTTTATAAAAGCTCCCTCTTAACTCATGCATAACATAAAATACATAGATATTCAATAAAGCTCATAATTAAACATCAAATTTAGACATATATGCACAAACATAACATGTATATATAAACTCTAAATTTCTCTCCCCTTTTTGTCAATTCATCAATAAAGGGGTGAATAAAACATGTTAAATGTATACGCGATATAAATCTATGAAGAAGAGAGACGTCAAGTTAACTCCCCCTGCATACATGCATTATATGGAGAACGGATGACTAAACCCTAACCCACATAAGCATAATACACAATGTATAGACGGAGATGTTAAGTTCCTCCTGTACATGTGTATGATATAAAGAAGAGAGATCAAGCTCTTCTTTATACAATACACTCATCATAAATTTGCATATAGAGGAGACATTAAGTTAACTCCCCCTGCATATAGCAATACATATCAAAAACAAAATTTGAAAACAATTAAAATTTTGATTTTCTAAATCAATTGAAAGGATAAATAATTTACAGTTGGTTTATTATAAAATTAAAACCAGTTTGAAATACCACTTGTAATTAAACATAAACATAAATCCATTTTAAGTCAAAGAAATTTTCTCTTTTTTTTGAAATAATCACAAAACTAATGCATGAGCTTGTTAAAAACAAAACAAATGAATTTGAAGTAAAATCAAGCTTAGCATGAAACCAGTTGTGCTATAAAAAATATATATGGACATTGTTGAACATTGCACAATCAATCATATATATGTATGAATATCAATAGAAATATTATTTGAGATTTAATGCGTACATATATAGATAAACATGAATGAGTATAAAAAATGAAATATTATAGGAATCATGCATATAACTCATTGAAATCACCAACCAACATGCACATATCAAAACAATAGTCATTTAAGCATATACGAAGCATGATCACCCAACAATCTGCCCATCTAAAGGGTAAAAGTTTTCAAAAATAATAATTTTAAAAGTACTTTAGTATAGATTGAAAACAATACCAAGTGAAGAATAAAAAATCAATTTAAAATAGTTTTGAAAACTAGTTCAAGATTCATTAAATATAAACCAAATCATATATCTTATGAAACGTGTATACCACAGAAGAATTGTCACTTAAAATCCATAAAGCGCATACAAGCTCATAAATATGAAATCATGAGTAAACAAAAAAGTGAGTGCACAAGAACATGTAAGAAACATATTCATGAGGATAAAACAATAAAGCTCTAAATCACTCATCAAACTCATATGAAATTCTTTTCATCAACATGATATATCATAATAACATACAAGAATCATCAAAACTAGGACATACAAATACAATCAAATATAAAATGAGTACATGAAAGTAATAGAACATGTAAAGCATTAGAATCAAGTGTGTCTTAAGAGTTGTACATGTATAACATGAGTTTTAACAAGATTTGCATAAGAACACATGATCAAAATATGCTAACTATGATATGCTAAGAAATCATCTAATTAAAACATATGTAAATATAATATGGAGGATAGAGATACATATCAAAACAATAGAACTAATATCCATTTCTACAAAATGAGGTGGTTCTCCTACCAAACTCCTTGATAGTATTGCTCCATTGATTTGTTCATCAAGCTCCTATTGCATCCACCACCAAGGCACCAATCTTCTCATGTCTTGTGAGAGCTCACATCTATATAAAAAAACAAGTGGTGTAGATTTTGTTACCCATATCTTCTTTGATTCTTGGATATTAGTATCATTAAGAGCCCAAACATTCTTATTTGCAAAATATGAAATATTTAATCCATCATAGCAAAATTTTCCAAGATGGCATTTGCGGTCGCAATGTGTACAAGTGTACACTCTAACATACATATGGATATGATCATTGTGTGCATGTGTTGTATGATACAGAGGGTGTGCATGCATAGGAGAGTTTATTTTTTTGAAACATAAACTCCAATCTAGAATGATTAAAAGTACAATTGCCCAAATTTGAGCTCAAACCTTCAATTCTATTTTTTTAAAACATGAATCTCATTTTTATCAAAAGATGATACAATATTATTAACATGAGAGACATGACAAGTATGAAAATCAAAATCATTTTCTTTTGAAAGAGAAATAGAAGTCTTTTCTTTTCAACCAAGATAATTTTCTTTTTCAAAGGCTTATTTTCATTTAAGACAATATCCTTTTCTTTAGAAATCAAAACTACTTGATTTTTCAAAGACTCATTTTCTTTTGAAATAATTTCAAATTTATTTTGGAAAGAATATTTTTCTTTTAAAATGAATTATTTTCTCTCTTCAATATTTTGTTTTCAACCTTAACAAATCATATTTTTCAAGAAGTTTTTGATAAAACATAGTAAGATCATCATATGACATATCATCATCTTCATCAAGGTCGGATTCTGAATTTTTCTCAAGGGGGTCATCTTCTTAGACTATGTAGCACATGTCGGAAGTATCACTTCCTTGATCCGAGTCTCTCTCCTTGTCATTTTGCATTTGTTCACCAGGAGAGGTCAAAGTGTTCCATACTACAAAAGCCGAATCAAAGTTAGAAAAACTAGATAAATAATCATCATTTAGGGTTAACTTTAAAGCATGAATGATTTTTACATTAGCCTCATGATATTTGCTATTTACAAAATATGATTCTTTAATAGTGGCAAGATAAACATGTATACCAAGGGCTTTAAGATATAAAGTCATCTTAACTTTTCAATTTTGAAAGTGAAGAAAATCAACATTAGAGGTGCAAGAAAATCCATGTGTGTGTATAAACAGATAATGTGATTAGCAAACTAAAGATCTTTAATTATAGGTTGTTGACCCAAATCAAGAGCATCAAACTCTGATACTACTTGTAATCACATAGAGGGGAGAGGTGAATATGTGATGTGCTAATCAAATGCAGAATTAAAATTTTAAATTAACAATTCTACACTAAATAAAGCAAGTAAACAATATTAAATAATTAAGCAATTCCAAGCATGTATATCAATTGAACACAAATAATATCAAGCATATAAAGATATGAACAATATGAGCACGCAATATATATAAACACAAGTGAGTAAAGAGAGAGATAAGCAATCACAAACACGGGAGAATTATTTCGAGATTCAAGTCACTTGCTCTATGTTCCCGCCTTTACCGCAATGAAGGGTTTCTACTAGAATCGATCCCCCAGGATCACCCAATATCGCAACACCTACAAGTTCCCTCAAGAACTCTCTTGAACGCGCAAGTCTCTCACTTGTTCCCGCAAGAACAACAATACACATGAACCTGCAAGCTCGCCGAGGCCGCAACCTCCAACTCTACGAGTACAAAAAAGAAATCTTGTGATCAACACTCTCGACCACAAACAAATGCTCTCACAAACAAGGATCTTATAGGATAGATTTAGAAATCAAAAGCTCAAGTTGTGTGAGAAAACTAGATGGATTTGAGAGAGAAAAGCTCAAGAAAATCTTTTGAAAAACTCAAGAGAAGCACTCTTAAAAACTGTCTTTTGGTACGTAAATGAAGCTCTAAAACTTGTTGAGAAAAAATCTATTGAAGATAGGAAAATAGGCTCTAAAAAAACTTCTTAAAAACTCACCCTAAACCCCTATATATAGGCCAAAGAAAACTAGCTATTGGGGGTCGAAAGTGCCAGAAATGGCATGTCGGTCGACTACATGATCGACCAACTAATGGTCTCTGATCATTGGAGGCTGGCGACCATTGGAGCTTGGTGGTCGACAAGGCAGTCAATCGTCCATAGACCACACTGTTTAAAAGGTCAAATTTGAAGGCAGATTTGAGTTCTAAAACCTTAGAATTTGAAAATAAATAGAAAGAATTTGTAGATTTTTAAGTCTTCTTTCTAATGCAACTTAAATCAAATCAATCGAATATCCGAGTAAAATGATATAAGCATGAAAAGTGTCAAACCAGAAAACTGTAAACTATTTTAGAACATGAATTGATTTCAAACCAATATTGATATTTCTAACCTTTGAATAAGAAAATGATCATTGAATAAAAAATGTAGCCTTGAAAGTTATCTTAGAGATTCAATTTAAATCACATTGATTGAATATCAGAAGAAAAAGTAATAGCCAAAATACTGAAAGAGTGTCGAGCAAATCAGTAGAACAGTCGACCGACCGGTCGACCGATAAAACTTGAGAGCTCAGCAGACATAGTCGGTCAACCAATTGGTCGGCCAATCTCTCTGCGGTCGATCAGTCAGTCGATTAAGCTCAAGTGACATGGGCTTGTGCATGTCTGTCGACTATGCAATCGACTAGCTGAGAAAAAGAACTCTGCAGTCGACCGGCTCAGCCCAAAAATCGTATTTTTGAAACATTTGACATCTTTTTAAAATTAATTAAATTTCAATAAATTTCATAAAAATAAGTTCATGTAAATACAATAGAGCTCAAATATGCGTGATAGAAAACCACAACATATTACAAACATGTGAACTTGTTTTTGAGATGAAGAATTTCAATTTAGAAACCAAAATTTATCTGAAAACCAAACTTTTAAATGAAAACTAGTTTTTCAAAACTCTGTAAATAAAAAACAAGTAGTTCAAGCATATTTGAAGCTCAATAATGTATGGATACAAAAAAAAACAATATGAACTTGTTTTTGATGAAATATGTTTAATAAACCAAACACAATACGTAAACTGATTTAATCGAAACCAAACTTTTGTGTGTGTGTGTGTATGTAAGCTTGAGCAATAAAAACTAATCTATTCTTTATATAAATTTTTAAACTTACAAACTTTTGACTCCAGTCTTCTTCTTGAATAAATTTTCTTCGCAATGTTGACTTGTTCCAAACTCGATTCATATAGAGCTAGACCTCTCGTTGAGTGCTTGATGTAATCTTTAAACTTGACCTCTTGAATCAATACATACTAGCTTCAAAAATTGACTTTAATTTTTTGTTGAAGCTAAACACCAACTAAGATCTTGATTGGATATCTGAAACTTAAATATCACAAGATCATCAGTACTATAACTACATGAGTTAGTCATCATTAAAATTAGAGTAATGGGCCTTTGGGACAACAGAGGCCTCTCAAAGTGCTCCATCTAAGGACGTAGCACCCTTGACATCAGGCCTCCTGCCGATCGCACTCGATGCGAGGCGGGTAGCTGGTGTTTCCACAGTTACAGTTAGGGAGACCTCTCCGAATACTCTGCCTAATGACGCTGTGCCCCCAGTGACGAGCCCTCCGCTGGCTGTTCCTGACACAAGGCAGGCGGCCCGGGCTACCGCCGAGAAAGCAGCACTTCCGACTTTCACTTCCAAGGTCTCTCAAAAAGGCAAAGTGAGTAATTAAGAGTTCGCCTTCTTTGGCTTTTCTACTGTTGTTTGTAAAGATCTGATGTAATCTTCTGAAAAAAAAGCTGGGCTTTCAGGTTTCACCTCTTTTTGAATGTCTTATTCCCTTTAGGCTTTAAGGTCGTAGCGGATGCGAGTCTGACAGGCTTCTTCCGTCCGTCTTCTTACTCGGTGGTCGGTGGTCAGAGGGAGAGCCTTCCGAGGCTGGGGACTTCTGTTTGCATAGGCTTTGAGGAGGTTGGTGCTTCGAGAGAGGAGCCGCCCAAGGAGATCAAGGGCTCTGGACCTAAGAGAAGAGAGGCGAAGGTAGAAATAGACCTCAATGATTAGCTCAGGTTATTGTTGGACTCCTTGAATGCCTGTCGAGTGAAAATAGCCATAGGGCAGCTTTTACGGATTCCTTGGCTTTCTTGCTTCATAGAGCTCAAACTACTCGATCTCTTAACCTCTCTATTAGATCGCGAGCTTATTTCCCACAACATAATCAGGGCAGGCCTCAGAAAGATAGATAAATAATGATACATGCATCTCCAACTGTTTTATTGTATACACACTTATCGCATTCATTGATCGTGAATCCATCTTTGATCATGACACTATCGAATTTCTCATGCCATTATTTTGGAGCCTGATTTAGACCGTATAAGGATTTTATCAATTTACACACTTTGTGTTCTTAGCCCTTGACTATAAATACTTCAGGTTGCTCCATATATATTTCTTCATTTAATTCACCATTTAAGAATGCAGTCTTAATATCTATTTGATGAATATCTAAATTGTGCAATACTACAATCGCAATTAATATCCGAATGGAAGTTATTCTTGTTACTGGTGAATAAGTATCAAAGTAGTCAAGTTCTTCCTTTTGTCGATAACCCTTTGCTGCTAATCTAGCCTTATACTTTCGATATATCCATCGGGCTTTAATTTTCTTTTGAAAATTCACTTACTCCCAATTGGTTACTACCGGAGGCAAGTTTATCAATTCTCAAGTATAATTGCTTAGGATGGATTCTATTTCGCTATTTATAGCTTCTTTCTATATTTGTACTTCTGGGGTAAACATAACCTCTTTAAATGTTTGAGACTCACTTTCAATAGCATATACTGTGAAATTTAGACCTGACTTCTTCTAGGTTTAACTTTCACATTAACAATTGGTTCATTAGAGCTTTCATCCCTGAACGCCATCTCATGTGTTCTTTTCCCAGAAGTTTTATTTTCTTTCTATTTGTATGGAAAGATGTCTTCAAAGAACACAGTATTTCTAGATTCGATAATCATATTTATATGAATATCTAGTATTTCTGATTTATATACTAGAAATCTATAGGCACTACTATTCAAGGCATAGCCTATGAATATGCAGTCCATTGTTCTTACTCTCAACTTAGACTTTTGAGGCAGTGGTGCTAGTACCTTTCAAAAATATCCCCACATTTTGAGATAATGGTAGGAAGGTGCCCTTCCATGTCATAACTCAAATGGTATAAGACCAAGTTTGTTGTGGAGTACTCTATTTAGAATATAATTTGCAGTTAACAGAGCTTTCCCCCACAAGTTTTGTGGAGCTCTAGAACTTACGAGTATAGAATTGACCATCTCTTTCAAAGTTCTATTCTTCCGTTCAGCAATCCCATTTTGCTGAAGAGTATTTGGTTGATTGCCAAAAAACAGAAATAAATTAAAGAGTTAAAAGGATGTTATTTGAATGTGGTTAAATCTCTGCCTTTCACAATTTATCCGCGGTAGCAAGGGTTATGCGGGTCGAATCCATGGGGAGGAATGCGATAGAAGCTTTTTGGTATCTCCCTAAATACTAAACTGGTTAAATATTCTTCTAAGAAAAAAGAACTCAATTGTTAAGTGTTAAAAATATAAAGAAGAATATGAAATTTGGAGAGTAATCTAAGGTTTTAGAAAAGAGATAAAGAAATTGTTGACACTTAAAAAAGACAAGATTCTTATTGGTCCGAACAATGTCTGAACTTGTTGACATTTACAAAAGACAAGTGACAGACGAGCTGAAGACCAGTTTTCACCCATCTCCGAGGGACAAGGAAGCAACTTGGACTCCACTGATCCAGCAAGCAGACAGTGAACCCGGATTGTTTCTAAACAGACCTCAGCAGGTCTAAGGTGCTAGCACTTAGTATCGCATGAGCCCAAAGGGATAACCTCGCTTGAGAGGCTAATATCACTCGACTTCGCCTCGAAGCCATTCAAAGTCTCGCCAGGAAGCTAACTCGCAACTTCGCCATAGAGGACTTCCAGCTCCGCCAAAGGGTTTCTTTCGGACTTCGCCAGAAGCTGCCTCTAGCTCCGCTACGAGCTCAATGCGGGCAGCTCCGCCATTGGTCTGCTATGGTCAACCTTTGACCAATCAAATCTCCGGATGAGATCGGATCCAATCAGATCAAATCCAATTAAGATCAAATCAGAGATCAAATTTGGCAGTTGATTGCCACAATCTCTTGACTCTTCTAAAACGAGTACGAAGATCAGGGAAAATCCTCTAACGATATGGAAAGGATCAAGAAGATCAACCGACCTGCCAATTCTAGCTTCACAGAAGCTGATCCTAGCCTCGCAGCAAGGCTACTTTCTAGATTTAAACAGATTTGATTCAATCTGTTTTCATATCTTCAAGGGACGATTATACCCTTGCTCTCCCTATAAATAGCCCATCAGGGGTACAGGGAGAGAGGAGGAGAGAAGACGTACAGGCGCAAGAGAGAGGACTCCACAAGCAGAGACTTCTTCACAAAGCACCATGCGCACAAGAATTCAGAGACTTTTAGAGAATTGCTTCTCTAATCAGGGTGCTGATACCCTAAATACCTTCTTCTCAAGGAATCTCCGGAATCAGGCGAGAAGGAATTCCTAATTGAAGGCTGTTTTGAGAAGTAGCAAGAGGGTTCTACCAACCTTCTGTTCTCTGATTCCCCGAACCAGGCGAGAAGGGAATCTCATCGCTCGCATCGTCAAAGGGACAAAGTGGTCGCGCGCTGACCAGACTCCTATCGGCACACTTCTCCAGAATCTCTGAGGAGATCTACTTGTAATCTTTTTAAGAATACTTGTAATTTAGCTCCTCAAACTCTTTTTTTGTAAGTTTTCCCCTTTGCAAATCAATGGAAAACAAGATGGCGACTCCGCTGGGGAGCAAATTCTCCACTGCCGAGAATCAAGTGTCGCAATGCGACGAACAGACCTTCAGGTCTAACTCTGAATTCAGAAAAGCCGGTGCAGCCAGAGACCCTCTGGCTAAATCTTCAAAGAAAGTCTCTGCGGAGATAGGAAAGGTTCTCTGCGAACCTACTGCGATTATTTGGCGCAACAGGGAAGCACGCCCATAGCCCAAGTCCTGCACTCTCAAGAACTTGGTCGTCCAGTTCGATCAAAGAAGATTTGAAGAAGTCCTCTCTGGGGGTGGCCCAATGCTTCGAGCACGGAAGCATAGGAAGGTTTCCACGACCAAGGTTTCAAAGCAGAAATTGGAAGCAGAATTCTGCCAACACCCCTCAGCCTCGCATGTGGCTAATCAGGTTCCTTGCGAACCTAAGTCTCCTCTGCCAAGGCGGGTATGGAAGCCTAAACAGAAGTCTCCAACCGAAGCTTCAGGCGTAGCTACGCCTAAACCGCGTCTTTCTCGCGAAGAAAAAGACAAGATGCCTGTCTGCTCCAATCATAAAGTCAAGACGGCAATCATACCGTCGCCCAATTAAAGAGCAGCAATGCCTTGTGCCAGCATCGTTCTTATGAGCGAAGCTACTGTACCACAGCATACTCACTGCGTCCATGGCCGCGAGGCTAGGGCCAGAGTGTTATCTAAGGCTAATCCCCTTTGCAGCGGCATAGCGGGTAAAGCACCGCAGCGTGCTCCGCTTTCCAACTCGTCAAGCACTAAGCTCGCACCTGTTGGCGAAGCTAGAACTGAAGTACTATTCAGTGCTAATCCCTTCTGCGGGGATAAGAGGAACGGAACATCATCCTATGTACGCTTCAGAAAGGCCTCTCCACAGGATTATGTAGGCTCCCATGGGCCTGACTTGCGAGAACTCTTGACGAACAAACGAAAGTCAGTGTCTTTCCGAACCACTTCCCCCTATTATCAACAAAGGGGATGCCAGCTGGTGACAATCCATTCAGCTCGTTGCCAGTCACGACGAATCCTCGCCACTCCTCCATGCCGGCAACCAGTCTTTGATCGGCTGTCTGTGCATCTCCCTATGAAGCATCGCAGAAGGAGCACCTCACGAGATCCAGCCTCCACATCTGTCAACATGACCGGAAGAGGACGAGAATTACGCAGGGGAGGTCAACCATCTGACGACACCCCCTACAGCTCCCCAGATCCAGATTACAGCCCGGGCTTAGGCGAAGTCTTGGTGCATGAAGAAGGTGTTTTCCGAAACACCAGATCTAGGGTGGCGATACCCTACAGTTACGAGCAGCCTTCTTCCTCGACGGCTCTAGCCTCGTCAGAGCCCAGGAAATCACTCCAACCATCGGATGAAGAAGATGAAGATAGTGGGTACGCCTCTTCGGCGACAGTTAGCTCGGTGCGAACAGACAGAGCATCAGTCAATATGGCTTATAACGTCAACGACGACCTTCGCCGGCGCCTGGAAGCTCAGGAGCAAACTTCCAGAACCCAGCAAGAAGCCTTGGATAATATTCAACAGATGCTTGCTCGACTCCTCAGCAATCGGAATGACAACGATGTCGGGAGCAATCACGATGAGGAGGAACACTTCAGCAATGAGCAGCCAAAGCCGGAGAAATCCAAGGAGGGTTCTTCCTTAGACGCCGAAGTCCTTAAGGGCCTCCAAGCTCAAATCGCATCCCTAGCTCAGAGGGATGAATTAAAGAAGGTAGGGGCAGTCCGTCCTTATCCGCTGGAGTGGGATTCGGTGTCATATCCACCGAAGTTCAAACCACCAACGTTGCATACCTATGATGGAAAGAGCTCGCCAAATCAGCACATCTACTATTTCCGGTCTCAGACTGGTAATGTTATAAGCAATACGCCATCATGGCTAGGCTATTCATTGGCACCTTAAAGGGGGTGGCATTTGACTGGTTCCGAAGTCTCCCCCCGGGCTCTATCAACTCTTAGATCGACCTAGAAACTCGGTTCCTCTCTCGTTTCTATGAGGACGATACCGAAGTGACCATGGACAAGCTCATCTCCACTGTGCAAAGGAAGGGCGAATCTGTCCGTGACTACATTGAACGGTTCAGAAATTTATCCTTGATGTGCCCAGCAGGGATGCCATTACCCATGCTCTTACAGACATGCAAACACAACTTCTTAGACCAAGTGGAAGTTCGCATGGGGGCTGTCAAAGCCCACACTTGGAAGGAATTGGTCGAACAAGCGGAGATAGCCGAGAAGTCGGCTAAAAAGTTCGAACCATCCGCCCCTAGAGGCAAGTGGGGGATGAACAACAAAGGGCGTAGCGACCTACCGCAATCTTCTCAACCTAAAGGCAAAGAGACTATGTCTGTGGAGTTATCCAGAGATGTGCAGTCGAAGGCCAAGAAGAGCGGCTTCAACAATCAGGAGCCTAAGTTCCCTCCAAAGCAGTACTCCTTCAAAGACGATCAGGTGGTCACGATATTCCATCTGCTCCACAAAGGGAACAAAATGAAACTGTCAGATGCTTGGCGTCCCAATGAGATAGGGCGCACAAACGACCCCAAATACTGCCTCTACCACAGGATGATCCACCATCCTACCGACAAGTGCTATGTCCTCAAAGATAGAATTCAAGCCTTAGTCGACGCCGGAGTCCTGACACTAAAGTTAGAACAGAAGAAAGTCACTGCAAATATGGTGACCCTCGAGTTTGGCAAAACTCCAAAGGTTACAGTTCCTGACGGGACTTATTCGGTCCCTGCGCCATGGTTGGAAGTCAAGCATCCTCCACCTAAAACTCAAGATAATAAGGGTCTTGTTCCCTTAACATTAGAGACGGGGAAGTCATGTGGATACACCCAGACCTCGTCCAAGACGAACAGTGGGATTCAAAGAGACCCAAGTCAAAGGGCAAATCTTGCAATGTCATCTCCATCCTGCCAGACGACGGCAATCTTACATCGGCCTCTCTCAGTGATTCAGAAGGAGAAAAGCATGCTTGTGCAACACAAGCCGATGCGCCTCAACAGACGGGCACCCGATCCGGAAAATCATACTTGAGGCAGTATGAAAAGTCTACTGACGAGATACAACGGCAAACGACGTCGGTACCAATGTCAGCATCCACTCCATTCCCAACCAAGGGAAAAGAGAGGCCTAAGGAGGTACGATTCGACCACGTGTTGAAAAACCACCAGGCCAAGGGTTTGATACGCCCTTTCGGTTTGACATATTGGCCCAGCTGGCTAATATCCCAGCTCGTATTACAATAAACGAGCTCCTTCGTCTCTCAAAAGAGACAAGAGAAGCACTCAGGGATGCGCTGGCTAATTCAGAATCATTCCTGACATATATGCCGGAAATCCCTAATGACGACGTTCAGTCTCCTTGCCCAGAATGTCATCATACACAATCCAAGGTGCCCGCTATTACATTCACGGCGGAAGATATGATTCTCAAAGACAACAAGCACGATCGACCTCTGTACTACACCGGATATATCGGTTCAACGTGCATCGAAAGAATACAAGTCGATCCGGGGTCCGCACTCAGCATCATCCCCAAAAGGCTTCTTTACTTCCTCGGCATACCACTGTACAGGTTGTCCGCAACCACTACTACAATATACGGTTTCAACGCCGGGAACAGTCATCCACTGGGAAAAATTCGACTCCGTTGCAGAATCGGGAGCCCGAAGTCAGAAGTGACATGCTATGTCATTGACGCCGATACGTCATATAACCTGCTGCTAGGACGACCGTGGATCCATGCCAACTGGATCGTTCCTTCTACTCTGCACCAATGATTCAAATATGTTGAAGATGACGCGACAATACGAACTGTCTTTGCTAAGAAGCAACCATTCAAAGGGGTGGAAAATTACTTCACTGACGCTCTCCTGTATCAAGAGGCCGGTGGGACACCTAAAGAACCATTGTCGGACGATGATGAAAGTGGCAATGAGGCGGATTCAGAATCCGAAGCAGGCATGCCAGCTATTCTGATTGGTGAACCAATTATAGCATGTCTCAATAATCCCCAATGTAATACTCCTTCAGAGGATGAAGGTGAATGGGTAATTAATGATAATATTTCTTTTGATTATCCTGCGAGTGTTGGGCTATTTGAATTCATTACGGATAGCTCTCTGCACATGCCTTTACGTAAGCCAAGTGCGTTCAGTACGCCCATGGAATCCGCAAAAGGAGCCACTTTGGTGATCCCGCCATCCAAAGAAGGTCAGTTACCGATAATTTTCGGTAGAACCCAATCAAGAGGACCCACGACCACAGATTCAAGTTCAGACTCAGACACTCCACAGTTCTTCCATTACGCACGGCCGGCACGCCATATTATGAAGAAAATGGGATACGACTTGAAACATGGAGCAGGCCTGAATTTTGGAAAAGGAAGGCGCGGCTTGATGCGGAACTTTGTGCCTAAAGGGAAGCCTGCAAATTACTATGATAGTACACGCAGGGGGTTGGGATACGTTACACCCACATCGTCAGCAACGGTTCAACCAAAAGATGACGAACCAATTCCATCACATTTGGCCTCATCCTCCGAGTGGGACTCGGATGTCAGTATAGGAGAAATGTTCGAAAACCTCACTGTTAATATGACTTCAAGCAGTCAATTGGAGCCCGCAGAAGCTGTTGATGAGGAACCATGGGCCCAGCAATTAAACCTCCAGTGGGAAAAGAGATTCGAACTGCGCGAGCCACCTACTGAAGACAAGGTGATGCAGGTCAACTTGGGTAATCAAGACTACCCCAAGCCCATCTTTATAAGTGAAAGCCTATCACTTACAGAGTAGGAAGAATTGATAATACTCGTAAAGGAGTATATAGACGTCTTCGCATGGAGCTACAAAGACATGCCTGGACTCGATCCGCAAGTTGCCATGCACCGTCTGAACATCAAGCCCGACGTCAAGCCAGTCAAGCAGCAACAACGTCGGTTTCGCCCAAACATCATGGAAGCTATCGAAGCTGAAGTTCACAAGCTTATTGCATGTGGCTTCATCCGGGAGGAACAACATCCTGATTGGGTAGCCGACATCGTCCCCGTCCTCAAAAAGAATGGGAAAATATGGATCTGCATCGACTATCATGATCTCAACACGGCCTGTCCTAAAGACGAATTCCCACTGCCCATCACCGACGTCATGATTGACAACACATGTGGATTCCAAAGGATGTCTTTTATGGACGGCTTTTCAGGGTACAACCAGATTAAGATGTATCCCGACGACGAGAAGCATACTTCGTTCCGAACACCATTGGGGGTATACTGCTACACTGTAATGCCCTTCGGACTGAAGAACGCCGGAGCAACCTACCAGCAGGCAATGAGTACGATCTTTCGCGATCATCTCCGAAAAACCGTAGAATGCTATGTCGACGACATTGCTGTCAAAAGCCGCAGCAAAAATGACCATCTTCATGACTTGAGAACGATGTTCGACATAATGCGGGCACATCAGCTGAAAATGAATCCAACAAAATCCTTCTTGGGAGTTTCGAGCGGCAAATTCCTTGGGTTTATTATCACATCAAAAGGGATTCATCTTGACCCAGACAAGGTCAAAGCCATTCAAAGCATGCATCCACCGAGGAACCTCAAAGAGCTTAGAGGCTTGCAAGGCAGACTGGCTTATATCAGAAGATTCATCGCAAATCTCTCAGGCCGCTGTCAACCGTTCACCCGACTCATGAAAAAGGGTGTTTCCTTCGTATGGGATCAAGCTTGCCAGGAAGCTTATGAAGACATCAAGGGTACCTCACAAAACCTCCAGTCTTGGTGGCCCCTACATCAGGGAAACCATTTTTTCTTTATGTAAAAGCTCTGGACTACTCCCTCGGTGCCCTCCTCGCTCAAAATGACGACAATGGCCACGAGCAGGCCATTTATTATCTGAGCAGAACTCTCATAGGAGCGGAATCTCGCTACAACCCTATCGAGAAAGAGTGTTTAGCTCTCGTCTTCGCTGTTCAGAAGACACGACATTATTTGGTCGGCCAGACCATACATGTCATCTCCAGAGTAAACCCATTGTGTCTTCTTATGACGAAGCCAGGATCATTGAATTCAAGATTGGCTAAATGGGCACTTCTTTTGTCTCAATACGACATGATCTTTACCCCTCAGAAGGCGGTTAAAGGTCAGGCCCTTGCAGAGTTCTTGGCTGCTCATCCAGTTCCGGAACATTCAAAACTTCACGAGGATATTCCAGATGAAGTCTTTAACTCCAATATAACCTCAGAGGAGGAAGTGTGGCAGATGTTCTTCGACGGAGCATAGCGAATGGGTCCTAAAGGCAAGATTATTGCCGGAGTGGGGGTTGTGTTTATCTCCCCACAGAATCATGTCCTTCCCAGAGCATTTTCTCTGACAGAATCGTGCTCCAACAATGTAGCAGAATATAATGCTCTGCTCATCGGTCTTCAGCTTGCCCATGGAATGGGGGTACGCTACCTCAAAGCTTATGGCGATTCAAAACTGATCATCTATCAGGTTAAAGGCGAATACGAAGTCCGCCATGAGGACTTGGTGCCTTATTATTAAACATTGTTGAATTGGCCAACCTATTTGAAGGTTTCTACATCGGGCACGTGTCTCGATCTCAGAATACCAAGGCGGACTCTCTTGCTGCATTAGCAACGATACTAGTCTTGCCAGCTGACACCGAGTATCACCTCACAGTCGCAACTCGACATCTTGTATGCTCCAAGTACATGCTAAGAACTCGAGAAGTCTATAATGTCTCCACGGATCTTGAACCAAGAGACTGGCACTTTCCTCTCATTGACTATGCTTTGCACAGTCTGCTTCCAGACGATCCTAAAGAAGCGGCATCTATCAGACGAAGGTCTCTTCGTTTCTACTACGATCCAACTCTGAAGACACTTTACCGTCGTTCATATGACGGTGTCCTCCTCCGTTGCCTTTCCAATTCAGAGGCACAGGAAGTGCTTAAAGAAGCACACGACGGCACTTGTGGAGCTCATCAGCCAGGTCCAAAGCTTAAAGACAAGTTGCGTAGGCTGGGATATTATTGGCCAACTATGATAGCCGATGCCATCCAATATGCACGAAGGTGTAAAGCATGCCAAGTTCATGCGGACTTCATACACCAGCCTTCGGAGTTGCTCCACCCGACTGTTGCTTCATGGCCATTTGAAGTATGGGGAATCGACGTCGTAGGGCCAATTAGTCCCTCTTCGATGAAAGGTCACCGGTTCATCCTTGCAATAACCGACTACTTTTCAAAGTGGGCGGAGGCTATACCATTAACTGAAGTCAAGACCTCTAATGTGGTTAACTTCATCAAACACCATGTCATCTATCGATTTGGTGTCCCTAGGCGGATCATCCACGACAACGGTCCCCAATTCATAAGCCAAATATTCTATCAGTTCTATAATAAATACCGAATTTAAAATGTGGCTTCAACCGCCTATAATCCTGCCGCCAATGTTTAGCGGAAGCATTCAACAAGACGATCATCAAGCTACTCAAGAAATTCGTCTCCTCGAACAAGCGAGATTGGGACGAAAAGCTTGGCGAATGTCTTTGGGCCTACCGGACCACGGTTCGAACACCGACAAGTAATACGCCTTTTTTCCTTAGTATATGGGTGCGAAGCAGTCATCCCATTGGAAATCCAGACGCCGTCATTACGAGTCGCTCTAATGACTAAGATCACATCAGAAGACAATGATTGCCTGCGCCTTCAAGAGCTCGAAGCCCTAGATGAGAAGCGACTTCAAGCCCAGCAACATATTAAGCTATATCAAGCTCGAATCTCAAAGGCCTTCAATAAGAAGGTCAAACAGAGGGTCTTCCAGAAAGGAGACCTGGTTTTAGCCGTCAGACGACCGATGATTATGACGCATAAGACCAAAGGCAAATTCCAGCCTAAATGGGAAGGACCGTTTGTGATAGAAACAGTCTATTCAAACGGAGCATACTGCCTTATGACTTCAGATGGCGACCTACTCATGATGCTGATCAATGGCAAGTTCTTAAAGAAGTATTATCCTTAATTAAGGATCCTTCTCATGATCAAGTTAACACTACACCTCTGATCAAGATTTTCGTGTCCAAAGTACACACAAAAAGAGCCTTTCTCTTCCTCCAAGCGAGATCATACAACCATAAACCAGTAGGAACCTGGCAGTATACTGGTTGTCTTAAAGGAGAGTCAAGGTTACACATACGTTAACCAGACGACCCGATATCCTTAACGATTAAGGACAGAGGAAAATGTTAGCTTTTAAGCCCAACATAAGTCCTCGACAACTCATCATGCTGAGGGGAATAGCATGGCTAGCCCAATTCAAACGGTAGTTGGTAAAGGCATATCAAACCCGTTGATAGCTGGGGGTTTGCTAAAAATCCCAAGGGACCTGTTCCCATTCGATTCCCTCGTTTCTCCCTGTGAGAGTGAGACCTCCAAAATCACTTACCAATTCTCATCCATAGAATGGTAAGACCACATATATATTTCACTGTTACGTTAACATTAAACCTATGACAGTGATTCCCTCGTTTCTCCCTGTGAAAACGAGACCTCCAAAATCACTTACTAATTCTCATCCATAGAATGGTAAGACCACATATACATTTCGCTGTTACGTTAACATTAAACCTATGACAGTGATTCCCTCGTTTCTCCCCGTGAAAATGAGACCTTTTCCCAAATTTCATTACAACCTTGAGCTTGATGGCGTCTCAAACGGTTATGTCATCGCGACCTCTGAACCAGCAGACAACCGAGTCTCAATTTCGATACTTGTTGACATTTACAAAAGACAAGTATCACCAACCTTGAGCTTGGTGGCGTCTCAATCGGTTATGTCATTGCGACCTCTGAACCAGCAGACAGCCGAGTCTCAATTTTGAGCTTGTTGACATTTATAAAAGACAAGTCTCAACCCCGATCCCTATTGACATGTACAAAAGACAGGTCTCGATACTTGTTGACATTTACAAAAGACGAGTATCACCAATTTTGAGCTTGTTGACATTTACAAAAGACAAGTCTCAACCCCGAGCCCTGTTGACATTTACAAAAGACAGGTCTCGATACTTGTTGACATTTACAAAAGACAAGTATCACCAACCTTGAGCTTGGTGGCGTCTCAATCGGTTATGTCATTGCGACCTCTGAACCAGCAGACAGCCGAGTCTCAATTTTGAGCTTGTTGACATTTACAAAAGACAAGTCTCAACCCCGAGCCCTGTTGACATTTACAAAAGACAGGTCTCGATACTTGTTGACATTTACAAAAGACGAGTATCACCAATTTTGAGCTTGTTGACATTTACAAAAGACAAGTCTCAACCCCGAGCCCTGTTGACATTTACAAAAGACAGGTCTCGATACTTGTTGACATTTATAAAAGACAAGTATCACCAACCTTAAGCTTGGTGGTGTCTCAATCGGTTATGTCATTGCGACCTCTGAACCAGCAGACAACTGAGTCTCAATTTTGAGCTTGTTGACATTTACAAAAGACAAGTCTCAACCCCGAGCCCTGTTGACATTTACAAAAGACAGGTCTCGATACTCGTTGACATTTACAAAAGACGAGTATCACCACCCTTCGAGCTTGGTGGCGTCTCAATCGGTTATGTCATTGCGACCTCTAAACCAGCAGACAGGTAAGTCTCAATCTCGATACTTGTTGACATTTACAAAAGACAAGTATCACCTACCTCGAGCTTGGTAGCGTCTCAAATGGTTATGTCATTGCGACCTCTGAACCAACAGACAGCTGAGTCTCAATTTCGAGCCCTGTCGACATTTACAAAAGACAGGTCTCATCTTTCGATCCAACACGGACCGGTGTCAGGCTTGGTGGCGTCTCGACCAGTTATGTCATTGCGACCCCTGAACTGACAGATACCCAAGTCTCATTATCCAACCCAACAAGGATTATGTTCTCAAGTGTCTACAATACAACTTTGAAAGGACAATCTAGCAAATGAAACGAGTCGGAAACTCGACAGGGAGTCAAAACAAAAAAGAAAGAATTTTCATTGATTCCAAAAGGATGAGATACATGGAGGCACATATACAATGACCTACAGGCGTACATTGTAAGATCTGATCCGCTCTTCAAGGGAAGCCAGCCTCGTCCTCCTATCATCAGCAGCCCGGACAAGCGCCTGCGACCTCAGCTCAGCCTCATTAAAGTTCGTCACCTGGGTCAAACGAGCTTCGACCTCAACCAAGGTTGTCCTCTGAGCTAACTCCTGCCGCGAGAGTTCATCACTCTCAGCCTTAAGCTGCTCAAGCCGCGTAGTCTCTTCAAGACGCACTGCTTCAGCCACTAAGGGTTAACCTCGCCATGAGTCAAAGTGCGGACTTCGTACAAGTTCATCAAGAACTTCGCCAAAAGGGTTGCCTTAGCCCGCTAAAGGCACAGTTCGCTGACATGCCAGTTTCGCGCGAAGCTCATTTAAAAAGGACCCTGTCCTTAACTCCGCACGAAGTTCAACCCCGTTATAGCCAAATTCTCAATGAAAGCAGGCAAAAATCAAATGAGCAGAAAATGAACTTTCATTGATTTAAGAGCAAAGGTACATTGATATTACATCAAGGTTGTGTTTCGTACAACAGATTCGGTTGCTCAGCAAGATCATTCGCGCAAAAGGCATACAAGTGGTTTTATCTGCTTCCAAGCCAGACCAACTGGACACGAAAGGCCTTCCTCCTGCACAAGGCCGTAACCAGTTGTGCCACGAGGACAGGACCATAATTTTCCACATAATGGCAGATTTTGCCACCAGGAAGCTGGGTCACCTTTGATGAAAATTGGCAATGAACATATCGCCTCCAACACGATGGATCACCTATAATGGGAATTGGCAGTGATGTCAGTGATCTCACAGGTGTGACGTTCGCTTTCCCGAAGCGGATCATCTCCAACGAAGCGGCCACCAGCCTCACCTCAGAACGAATCATCTCGGATAAGAGGCTGCTAACAGCCTCTGGGACACACATCAGCTGCCCCAAGTTGTTCCTCCTGCTTAAAAGTAAAGCTTCAACCGGGGAAGCATAAGGCAACTTTTCGGTCTCTTTCATCAAGACACAAAATCGGCGAACATAATTCACTGCAATGCAAATCAGAACAGATTAGCAGTTACACACGGGAGAAGCTGCAAAAACACTAAGTCAGATTCTTTGGGGCAAAGCAATCCGATTTCAGTTAAAGCAGAAGATAAGCCTCGCTCGCACAGCAGTGATGGGCTAGCTCAGCAAACGCCAAGTCCTAGCCTCGCCTATATGGCTAAGCCAGACTGATCCTATGGGACACTGTCTTAGCCTCACCTATATGGCAAGACTGGCTCAACCTTGAAGATACCAGGTCCCAAGTTCTGCCTATGTAGCGGACTTAACATACAATGATCTTTCTGTGATCAAGTCAGAATGATAGCTTCGTTGGGGAAGCTATGTCAAAATCCTTCTCTGCAGACCAGTCAATTGCAAGATGAAGAGTAAGGGAAACTAATCCCTGAAGCAGCTGTTAAAGCTGAATTAAGGGAGATGAATTCCCTAAAATTGGTGAAGTCATTGAATGATCAAGACTTACCGGTCCTTGGCCGGGTAATAACCAGAGTGGGCATTCCCACTAATTCAGAGATCTGAGTATCTCTCTCAACCAAGAGAAGAGGAAAAGAGCAGATCACTTCTCTTCAGAGGACCTCAAGTGTCCTATTTATAGGCCCCATGGCCTGAGCGCTGCCGCCTCAAGCGTGGAAGTACGAGCGCATTTAAGGCATTTACTACGCCTTGAGAAAAGGGACGGTTTCCCTTGGAACCGTGCAAAGGGAGAAACGTCTCCCTCATAAAGGCACTTATTGCGCCTTGAAGAAAGGGAATATCCTCCCTCAGAAACGTGCAAATCGGAGAATATCTCCCTCGATCAGCGCGAAGAAAGGAGTAATCCTCCTCGTAACTGGCCCACGGCAGTTGGCCTCGGGAAAGCGACAAACGCTCCAGGGCGAACGTATCTCCAGAAGTCCAGATGCGGAGCTACCCGCACGCGAAGCTACTCAGAGTCACGAACCTCTGTGCAATTCTTCGACGAATCTACATCCCAAAGCAGGATTTAAAGCGAAGCTGAGCTTAACCATTATGGCGACGTTCATTCTCCACCGATCAAAGCAGTTCAAAGTATTTCGAAGTCTGAGCCATTGCAGACTTTCGAAAACTTTGAAGGGGGTCTTGTTGACACTTAAAAAAGACAAGATTCTTATTGGTCCGAACAATGTCTGACTTGTTGACATTTACAAAAGACAAGTGACAGACGAGCTGAAGACCAGTTTTCACCCATCTCCGAGGGACATGGAAGCAACTTGGACTCCACTGATCCAGCAAGCAGACAGTGAACCTGGATTGTTTCTAAATAGACCTCAGCAGGTCTAAGGTGCTAGCACTTAGCATCGCATGAGCCCAAAGGGATAGCCTCGCTTGAGAGGCTAATATCACTTGACTTCGTCTCGAAGCCATTCAAAGCCTCGCCAGGAAGCTAACTCGCAACTTCGCCACAGAGGACTTCTAGCTCCGCCAAAGGGTTTCTTTCGGACTTCACCAGAAGCTGCCTCTAGCTCCGCTACGAGCTCAATGCGGGCAGCTCCGCCATTGGTCTGCTATGGTCAACCTTTGACCAATCAAATCTCCAGATGAGATCGGATCCAATCAGATCAAATCCAATTAAGATCAAATCAGAGATCAAATTTGGTAGTTGATTACCACAATCTCTTGACTCTTCTAAAACGAGTAAGAAGATCAGGGAAAATCCTCCAACGATATGGAAAGAATCAAGAAGATCAACCGACCTGCCAATTCTAGCTTCGCAGAAGCTGATCCTAGCCTCGCAGCAAGGCTACTTTTCAGATTTAAACAGATTTGATTCAATCTGTTTCCATATCTTCAAGGGACGATTATACCCTTGCTCTCCCTATAAATAGCCCATCAGGGGTACAGGGAGAGAGGAGGAGAGAAGACATACAGGCGCAAGAGAGAGGACTCCACAAGTAGAGACTTCTTCACAAAGCACCGTGCGCACAAGAATTCAGAGACTTTTAGAGAATTGCTTCTCTAATCAGGGTGCTGATACCCTAAATACCTTCTTCTCAAGGAATCTCCGGAATCAGGCGAGAAGGAATTCCTAATTGAAGGCTGTTTTGAGAAGTAGCAAGAGGGTTCTACCAACCTTCTGTTCTCTGATTCCCCGAACCAGGCGAGAAGGGAATCTCATCGCTCGCATCGTCAAAGGGACAAAGAGGTCGCGCGCTGACCAGACTCCTATCGGCATACTTCTCCAGAATCTCTGAGGAGATCTACTTATAATCTTTTTAAGAATACTTGTAATTTAGCTCCTCAAACTCTTTTTTTGTAAGTTTTTCCCTTTGCAAATCAATGAAAAACAGAAATATGACCTACTAATCATCTACCACCACTAACTTACTAACCTATATAAGAATTTACTTAGCTTTAGATTATAAAAGTTAGACCTTAGAGTTGCCTTCAATTCAAGAAAGATACATAAGATAAAAACTAAATCATATTTGAAATAATCACTTACCAAGACCTAACATTAAACTATCAAAGCCTTCTAAGTATAGAATAAGAAGAATAACTAAGATTCAACATTAAACTATCAAAGCTATCTAAGTATAGAATAAGAAAAAACCATTAAAAAGTATTAACATATATGGATTTAACTAGTCATCATCATGTGCCTTTAAGAAGTTTAACTAATTCAAGGGTTAATCATGCATATGATCCAATCTGTTTATTCTAATCTAGAATAAGAAGTGGTGGTGGAGAGATTAGTAAATCATGAAAAAAAGATTAGCTACTCTTAATGAAAACTAAAGAAAGCACGGTAGATAAGAAAGCAAGTAAACAAAGATAAATTAGAAAGACAAACCTTGTTATTGATGATATCACTTTCAATTACAAAGAGCCTCCTTCTTCCTTACAAAGCTTGAACTAGAAGTAGAACTAGAAGTAGAAATTAAATATAAAATATAAAATTACAATAGACATTTGGAGAAGAGACTAAAAGAAAAATTCTAAGTTATAATCTCTGATGTAAAGATGCTTGATAATGAGATATTTCATCTCTTTAAATGGGCCTCAAATCAAATTACAATAGGATACAAACTAGAAGGTTTCCTAATTCAATAGAGAATTCAGTCCTGCAGCAAGTCAGCTTATTGTTTGCTGAATATGTCTTATCAGACGGCTGAATTGGACATAGTGGTAAACATAAGAATTATAACCTTCAAGTCCTCTTTTTGTAGCATCTTAAATTATTGGATTTGAATATCTGTAGTGAAAGTTATGAACTGAATACTAAAATCTATACAATCTAAATCCGAATCTAAATTGATTTTAAACTCCATTTAATTTGAATTATCCTACTTATCCCTATTAGGATTAGCTTTATCCCCTTCATCTTTTAGGACTTTATCTTCTGAATTTGAACTTGAATTTAGGAGATAAAGATTAATCCTTTCCTCATTTTGATTCAATTTAATTTAAAATCCAACTTTAGATAGGATTAGAGATAAAATAAAGCTTCTTGTATTTTTATCCTCTCATTTAAGTAACTACACACCATAATAAAAAAAGGTTAATAGCATTAATAAATAAAAGAATGATCAAGGATATATGTGTAAAAGTAGTGATAAAAATGCAGTTTTAGAGTATAATCAATGGTGTTATAGTTTGATGGATTATACCAAATTTAGCACATAATTCACTAAATCCATTTGATCCATATTCTCCGTCTCGATTGGATTTTAGAATCTTTATATTTTTTTTGAGTTAATTCTCAACTTCGGTTTTATATGTTACAAATATATTCATTGTCTCATCCTTACTTTGAGAAGATACACATAATAGTATCTTATATGGTCATCAATAAAAGTAATAAAATACTTTTTCCTGTCTCTTGTTGGTGCAAATTTCAAGTCACACAAATTGCGATGAATTAATCCTAAAGGTTTTGTATTTTGATCAATTGAGTGAAATGAATTTTTTTCGAACTTGGCCTCAATACAAATCTCACACTTGTGAATTTCTTCCAAGTTGAGTTTAGAAATATATCCTAGATTAGACAAGTTTTGCAATGACATGTAATTTACATGCCTTAATCTAGCATGCCATAAAATAGGAAACTCAAGCAAATAAAAAAAAAGTTTTTCCTTTATTGATGAGCTTAAGGTACAGATACGCAGATTTTTCATCCACAATAGCAACATTGGCCTTAAATAGGCTATCAACAAGATAAGTCTTGCCCTCATACACCCCACCCTTAGTAAGTATAAATTTTCTGATTCGAAAATCATTCTAAAACCATCCTTACTAAGTATTGATCTAGAGATCAGGTTCTTACGGATATATGGAACATGTAGTACATCATTTAGAGTGAGCTCCTTCGTAGATATCCACTTCAGGATGACCTTTCTTTTTTTCTCAACCTTAGAGACGGTTGAGTTGCTCATGAAGAGTTGCTCATCATGCTCTAGTTTTTGATAATCAGAGAATAATAATTTCTCAGAGTAGATGTGTCGAGTAGCCCCAATGTCTACCCACCAATCCTTATTGTTGGTTGTTAGATCACCTCTGACACCATAGCTGATAGACTTAGCGACGCATGGTCGATCAGGTTTGCCTGAGGATGGTTCTTCTTGTTCTTTTTGGGATGACTGCAACATTCATTCGCCTTATATCCCTCTTTATTGCAAATGTAGCAAGTTTCCTTGAAGCGTTTGTTCTTGCCTGCTTGGTCCTTGCCTTTGTACCCCCGGGTAGTCTTCTTCCACTTCAAGCCTTTGGAAGTAGACACTTTTCCCTTTGAGTCTTCGATCACATTGGCCTTGGCTTCATAGGAGTTCTTGTTGCTCTTTTTTTGGACATACAGTTGTCCTCTTCAATCTGAAGCCTAACAATGAGATCTTTCAACTTCAGCTCCTTGTGCTTGTGCTTTAGGTAGTCCTTGAAATCTCTCACGTAGGTGAGAGTTTCTCCACGATAGTAGTAACCTGAAAAGTTTCAGGTAGAATCATACCTTCAGCCTCTATCTCGTGCAAGATAAGTTAGAATTCTTGCACCTAACTGATCACAGTCTTGCTGTCCGCTATTTTGTACTCCAGAAATTGTCCCACGATGAACTTCTTGGTAGCAGCATCCTCAGTCTTGTACTTCTTATCAAGACTTGCACATAACTTCTTTGTCATTGTGATAGAACTGTAGACATTGTATAGAGAATCATCCAGTCCGTTTAAGATATTATTTCGGTAAAGGAAGTCACCTTGTGTCCATGCATCAATTGCAAGGACAGAGTCCAGATCAGTTTCGGGTTCCGGTGGATCCTCTTGTCAGAATTTGGCCAAATGCAGAGTGGTCAAGTGGAAGAGCACCTTCTGTTGCCATCTCTTGAATTCAGTGCCCTCGAATTTTTCTGGCTTCGGGCTAGGAAGTGGAGTAGGCATCAATGTCTGAATTTGCATGTTTGGTGCCTTACTGGTACTATCTTAATTAGTCTTAGACATCTTCTGCAATTCAAGCAGAATAGAAGTAACTTCAAGAATGTTAATTGTCTTAAGATTGTTAGATGCAAGAATCGATCTGACAACTAATCAATGTTATATACAGTAATATTTTGATCATAAATATTTCAGTATAACCCCCGTATAAAGAACGTTAGTTCATTTATATAACAATTGGAATGAGGTATGCATGTAGCGAATCTCCTTAAGATAATTACGTCTCTCGCTACAGTGCTAACAGGTTACTAGACGCTAGTCTCCCAAGATACAATACTCTTTCACAATATTTAGATAGCACTACCAAATCACCGTACGGTCGAACCATAATTAATCAGTACCATCACAAGGAATTCAATGCAGTAGACTAAGACAAATTTCTGAGAATATTTGTCTTAAATTTGAAGGATTATCCACTATATAGAAATGAAAGAGAGAGAAGAATTAATGTCTTAGAAAGACACAGATTCAGACAACAATTCTATCTAAGAATTTGTTTAATTTTCTGAGCTTTCTTTCAGAATAAATCTATTACCAAATTTTTCTTCAAAAAAAAATCCAAATTCTGCTTTCAGAGGAAGAGGAGAGGAGAGGTTGTGAATTCTGTATTTTTCGCTATGTGTTAGAATGCATGTGTTAGAATGCATGAGGAAGAGCGATATTTATAGCGCTCTTGAGAATCCGTTTTGGAACGGTTCCCGTTCTATTGGAGGAGTAACTAAGTAACCGCCTACTTCTGAAAGCGGGCAGGTGTGTATTGGGTTCGGGTGGGTCGGATGACCATGCCATTGTGACCCGATTCAAAAAGAACCGGACCCAAACTACCACCCGTACCCACGCCCGGACTGGAGCCCGAGCTCCGGCCGCCGACGCGCGCATGTGGGGATGGTTTCCCCCCAATCACGCGTGAAAACTCCAAGTGCCCAAAGGGAACACCCTTTGTTCCCATTTTTCTCTATTTAAACACTTCAAATGTCCACTTCACATCCAATGTGGAACTAAATATTTTAGCTACCTTTAGTCTCTTTTAGCTTTTGAAGTAGGCTAACTTTAGACTTGAATATCTCATTCATTCGAAAATAAAATTGAACATGTGAATATACTAGTTCATCCCAAATGGAAGGAGAACACATTTCAGCCATTATCCGGTTGATTCTATATATGGATCTCGCCTTAATTCAGCTCAAAAATTCACTTTTTAATTTTTCGTTTTCCCAACAACAATAAGCCGACATTAGATATAGTTTCCCTATAATTTTTGATACTCCTCACTGAAACAGTTGCTTTTGATGTAAAACATTATAGAAGAACACAAAGAATAAAATAATTTTTTGAGATGAATTCTTCTGCAACTGGAAATTTAAGAACAAATTAGTACAAGAAGATATGTGTTAAATCTTATTAGTTGTAAATTAGAGGTTTCATTACTAGTACAGATGCATTTGATGATGAAGTATCCTTTTTCTTTTTCTTTATTTTCTTCTTTCTTCTCGTAATTAAAGAGGAGTCTTTTTCTTACTTCTAGTCAATTCTCTTCTAGCATTTAGGTGTATATACTAGTGATCTTTTCCCCTTCTTGATACTATTATTCTAGCTCAATTATGTTCGTAAATTATTAGATTAAGAGAGATTTTTAGGGTATGAGACTAAGATTTAGGTGTGGAAAAAAGTATTAGGAGGTTCATTATTAGGTTAGAGAGTAGAGTGGGAATTGGGTTATTATAGTGTGAGATAAAGTTAGAGAGTGAGAAGGAGAATCTTTCTGTAAGCTGCATTGCAAAAAAAGAGAGGAAGAGAGAGAAACAAAAAGAGAGAGTGGTGAGAAGTTTCAATTATTTGGGTTCAACTGGAATGCTAAATTTGGTTGAGGGTTTAATGAGAGAATAAGGGTATTTTGGTCTAAATAAATGGTCATGTACATAACACATGTCTTTCAATCCAAAAAACTAACAGTGTTAACAATGTTGGGATCTTAGGTACTTGTGGTGAAACAAAAAGAAGTTCGGATACTTTTTGTAAAACTTGGCCAAAATCTGGATAATTTTTTTATGTATTTTACCTTATTTTTAACTCTGTGAGTTTTACTTTTTTTTCATGTGCATTGGGGATTGTTAGTGAAATGGTGTGTACTTATATCTTGTTTGATGAATGCATGAGTGAGAATCACATGTTTTTTGATTGATAACTGATAAGGCAAAAGGAGAATAGCGGCGGAGTATAATTGCACAGATATTCAACAAAAGAGAGAAGGTTTAGAGTCAACCTTAGGTGCTTGATTACTCCAAAATGTATTCACAATATGTAATGTACTCCTTTCCAAATCACCGTAGTAGCATAAGCTATACGGGTCGAATCCACGAGGAGAGCTCACGATGGAAGCTTTACGGTTTGATGTTGAAGAAAGACAAACGAAAGTTCTTCTTTGTTTCAAAAGAATGAAAAAGACATGGAAAAATAGGTGAAAGGATTGGTTGTGGTTTTGTAAATGAAAGTAGAAACGATAAAAAGAGAATGAAAAGAATTTGAAAACAAGACTTGCTTTTAGGAAGAAAACTAAAGTAGAGAAAACTTGCAAAAGACTTTTAGAATGGAAAAAGCCATGACTAGCTAACCTTACTAACTTGCTAACTTACTAATCTCCGTTAGGGTGAAGCATGCCTCATGTTGATTCATCGGCAAGTGTTTGTCTTGCTTGTTGGTCAAGTTACTTTCCCCTTTGATGGATGGGTGATCATCTTGGACTTGTCTTGTAGCCTCATTGATTTCATCGGCTCTCAAGATAGAATTTCATGATGGAATCGAGGAGTGTCACTCAAGGGATGCTAAGGAAGAAGATACAAAATTCATTAGTCATTCAAAGCCATACAACAAGTTAGCATTGAAGTAAGAAAGTTGTACAACAAATAGCATATGTTTGGTGTTCCATCTCCATGTTCCATCAAGGCACTTGCTCTAAGACAAGGCTCTAAATGAGGCACACATGAATCATATGGAGAATTACAACAAGAGATTGCCAAGAATGAAAGTGACCCATCGGGGATGAAAAAGACTCAACATTTGCAAGATTAAGAATTAGCATTCACCCAAGAGTTAGAGTTAGCAAGATTAGTTGTTAGCTAGTCATGTTAGAAGAAGTTAGCTAGCCATTACAAGAGAAAGAAAACAACAAGACATTATGTTATGAAAGTAAAGCTTGAATGAAATAAAGCAAGTAATGAAAAGCGCTAGAAATTGCAAAAGAAGAGAAAGTAGATTGGATTAATCCTTGCTTTGCTTCAAGTTGTCACCCCTTGATTACAAGCTTTCACTCTCTCACTATCTCACTCTTGCAGAATTTCTAGGAGGAAGAAGAAGACTAAGAGCAATAAAACCTAGAGAAAAACTAAAATTACAAGCTCTTTCCTCTCTTCTCTCCTCCCTTTTTGCATTGGCCCGATGGTCTATTTATAGGCCTCAGGAGAAGAAGGCTCCAGAATCAGACAGCTGGGGATCAATCGCTGGCTCAACGGCCAGATAACTGCCGCGGATCCGCGGCCAGAGCCGCGTTTCCGCGGCAGAATCTTGGCCGTTGTGCCAACAATTTCTGTTGCGAGTTTGTTGCAGGTTGTTGGCCACGTGGATCTTCTAGAATGCTGACTGGATGCGTGGGTGATTCCAGATCCTGGGCTCAACTCTTGGGCTTCTTTTTGGGCTTTGAATTAATCCCCTTTTATTCTTGATAATTGCATGGATTTGTGGGCCTCTCTCCATTAAAATATGGACCTGCAAAAATAGAGAGAAAAAGAGTAAAAAACAGATTTTTATTGATATTATGCATAGTATAGAGGTGGAAGATGATGCAAAAATGAACTATAATCACACCCCCATACCTAGCTTTTGCTCGTCCCCGAGCAAAACAAGAAAAGAAAAAGAAAATCCTAACTAGATTATTACACCACTTTCGTAGGTGACACGATTGCACTGAGCACGTGCAACAAGCCGTTAAACCTCTAGGTTACCCTAGAGGAGGAGTGTTGTCTCCTGAGGGTTTTCAGCGGATTGCACCCACAAAATCCATAAAGAAAGATAAAAGTGTTAGTGAAAATTTGATCCATGTTTTAAAGATTCTTACTTGAGTTATAGGTTTCAGGTTACCCTAAACTTGTCATTCTTCTTATAAGCGTCTATTTAGAGTTTTGTTTTCAACTTAGGTTAAGTTTTTAAGGAAGAGATCAAAAACCGGATTTTGCATCAATCCTAGTATATATACATCTATAAATATGAAGGATCTTTCTTAGATTAAGTTTATTTATTTACTAATATATATAACAATATATTTTATTTTATTTTTTTTCTTTTTTATATACAGTATTTATTTATTTACATTTCCTTAGATTCCTTAGGCTTTCTAATTTACCCTTGTAACGAGCCTCTTACCGATGACTCCCAACCAGTCGGTCTTAGGGCACCAGATGAGAAAAAATCCCTCGGGTTCGATGACTCAAGTAAACTAGGCCATGAATACTAAGGACTTAACCACCTTTAGGCGTGACTTGCCATGCTTCTTGAGGCACAGTTAACCAGCTTAATTAGTGGCTAAGTATTTATTTAGTTATTTATACATATATTTTTCTTCTTTTTTTATTTTTTTATTATTATATATATGTAAATAAAGTCACAAAGTCTTTGATTAATCCCTCAATATGTTTAATGTATATATCCTAAAAAAAGAATTAAAATCTAGTTATCTTTCTTATCCTTTTTTACTTAACCTAAAAATCCAACAAAACTCCTCTTTTCAACTTATAATTAGAAATTATAGTTAAGAGCTTCCTTAATCCCTAAAGTCAAGCTTTGATTCTTTAAACATGGATCAAGAATTTTTTTTTATTTTTTTTCTAAAAGAAAAAGTAAAATCTAAAAGAAAATAAAAAATCTATAAAGAAAGGTAAAATCTAAAAAATAAAAAAAACCTAAAAAGAAAATGAAAATCCTAGAAATAAAAAGCCTAAAAAGAAAATAAAAAATCCTAGGTTAGAATCTACCCCCCCATACCTATCTCATGCATTGTCCTCAATGTATGCAAGATAAAAAGATGCATGAAATAGGTAAAAGGTATGAAATCACTCCCTCCGTCTCTTTGGACCAGCGGTGGTGCTGGGTCCAGCCGACTGTGATCGTCTGAGCCCCGCCTCAATGCGGTCCAACCTCGAGGATTGCTCCTCCACCTTCTTTCTAAGCCTGACCTGTCCCCTAAAAATTTTCTTCATGCCCTTCCAGATGGTGGACATGAAGGCACGTGATTCTACTGGGGGATCCTGACGCCAAAACTCAGGCTCATCTTCCTCCTCAAGACTCTCCTCAGAGGAGGACTCCACCGGTACATCTTCGGGTTGGACACTAGGAGTCCAAACCGCGTGCAGACAGCTATTATAAGAACTGGTGGGTCGCTCAGGTGCAACAAACACTCGGTCAAATGAATCGAATACGGCGTCTGGTAGGAAGGTCCTACAAAGACGCGTGATCAGAATAGGGTGAGAGTGTTTGGCACCTCGAGTGCGTGAAGAGTTAGCTATGATAGCGTGGAAGATGACCTTATTTAAGCAGACCATGTGTTGCCTGGTCATTAAATCGTGGATTATTTGCAACACCGGGCGGTTGAAGGAAGTCGTGTGGTCCAGCCCTAAAATGTTATGTTGGATCCAGTGTCCAACGCAATGTACATTCCTAAAGGTAGTGCTGGCCTTAAGCCCACGGTCCTGCTCAGTGCAGCGAGCCCCCATGAGTGTCATATAATCGACCAGTGGGAGGGGATCGCTGTGTTGTTGATGAATGGGGACATGTGTGTATTCCTCAAGAAGAGGAAGAGTGATGAACAAGTCGCCCAAGGGCATATGCACAATGAATTGGTAAGTTTGTGTATCAACAGATGCTTGGTCAATGTGAGTGTAGAACATTGTCACCAATTCGGGACAATAAAAGGCATCATTCTCAGAGTTGTCGTACACTAATGTATACCAATCCCAAGCCCTAATCCTATCTAAAAACATATGGCCATATCCATTGGGGTCACACAAGATTTTCCCAAAGTCTTTCTCAGCAAATATCATAGGTGCCATGCTATCAATTGAAATCAAAGCAGTAAAATGAAAGATCAAGATTCAAACTGCCCCCGAAATTCGTGGGGGGAAAACAAATCGCGATCTTGCAGAGGGCACAGGAGATAGGCTCGGGAAGATGTGACAGCAGATCGGCCACCAGGGAAGAAAATCGATCGGTAGAAAAATTGGCGGCGCACCAGAAAAGCCAAGTTTGCCGCGGATCTGCGGCTCTGGTCGCGGAGTCACGGCTTTCTGGGAGAAGCAGAGGAGCGGAAAAGTTGCATAAGGTGGCGCTTTGAGAGGGATTTCAGATCTGAGATGATTTTTCCGTTTGAGGGAGGAAGGGTAGGGTAGAGAGATTATTTATAGGGAGGGAAAAAAATAAGAGTTCCACTTTTATCCCTAGGTAAAAAGGTATTTACAACCTAGGGATTTGAAGTTTTGAAAAAGGAGTTTGACTCTAGGAAAAAGAGTTATGAAGAAACCTAGGGACTTGAGGAATTTTAAAAATTGTAGAACTCTTGTTGTGAATTAACACAAAAATCCCTCATCATATATATATATATATATATTTATTTATTTATTTATTTATTTTTATTTATTTATTTACAAAAGTGTATAAAAAACTATTTATGTACAAGTGTGTCCATCGCCTAAGCTTTTCTTTGGTCATTTCCCTCTAGCCCGTTTCCCGTCGTTCCAGTGTGTTTGCTTGCGCGGGCTCAGTTGGGAAACGAGTGCAATTATTTTCTGAGCTTTAGGCGATTCCAGTTTCAATTGTTTATTATTATTCATCCTTATTTCACCACAAGGTTCACTGAAAATTTCTTCCTCACCACATTTTTCACTCTGAACTTCTTCACTCCCAGTATTAAGAAATTCCAGCTCTTCTTCATACAACTCTTCAAAACTGAGGTCAAAATTTTCCTTCAGAGTTGTACAAGTAGTTAACCGACCCGGGTTGGCTCATCCAGACACATGATTTCATCAGCGAAGAGGTCTTCAAAAGGTATATCAATTGGAGGATCTTGAATCATATCCATATGGGATACATTCACTGTTGGCTCTCTGAAAGTGAAGATATCCAAATCAACTTTCCCCTTTGAAAGGGTACTCGGATAACAGGATTTTCCACTTGAAGAGAATCGCAAACTTGCGACTCATCTTTTCTTGTTTCCTCACAATTATTTCTGACAAAGTTAACCTCGAATGTTTGGTCTTTAATCCTACGAGGTTGCATGCTGAAGACATTCAATTCTCTCGTCATATCCCAAAAGTTATCCTCATTGACCCATTCTTACAATTAATGATGGCATTAGCAGTAGCTAGGAATGGTCGTCCCAAGATGACAGGAGTTTGGGCCCTATGATTGGTATTAGACACAGGATTTGTCTCAAGAACTACAAAATCCACAGGGTAAATGAACTCCCCAACTCTGACAAGGACATCGTGAATTTCCCCCTTAGGTCTCTTGACAGAGCGATCAGCCAGTTGTATCGTCATTTGGGTCGGGCAAAGATCATCTAACCCTAATTGTTGATACATAGAAAAAGGCAGGAGATTGATACTGGCCCCCAAATCAAGTAGTGCCCTATTGATGGTAGTCTGTCCTATGACACAAGATATGGTCGGGCTCCCTGGGTCCTTGTATTTGACAGGAATGGGCCCAGTGAACAACTCACTGATGTGTGATGCCAGGAAGACTTTCTTAGGGGCTTGTGTTTTCCTCTTCTTAGTGCACATTTCCTTTAAGAATTTTGCATATGATGGCACTTGTTGTATGGCATCAAGAAGAGGGACATTGATTTGGATCTTGTTGAACATTTCTCTTATCTTCTCCATATGAGCATTCAATTTGTGATTTGTAAGCCTATTTGGAAATGGTGCCTTAGGCTTATAAGGTTGCTCATCGACTTTCTCTTTTCCCTTGGCTTTTGATGGCTCAGCACTAGAAGATGGAATGTCAGAAGTTGGTTGTACTGGAACTGGAGGTGTTGACTTTAGAACTGGAGGGGTAGATTTTGGTACTGGATGGGATGGTTGAGTAGAAACCCTATTATCTACCTGTTTTCCAGATCTCAGGATATGAATAGCGTTGCAATGACTGGGGCCCATATCTTCCACTTCATGTAAAGGGAAGTGATTTTTGGGATTGGGCATTGGCTGACTTAGAAACATTCCTTGTTGTCGCTCATTGAAAGAATTAGTCAGTTGCCCAATCTGGACCTGTACCTTGTTCATATCTTGTTGATGGTTCTTTGTTAGGGTTTCTATCATCTTTTCCAACCTTGATAATTTCTCATCTGACTCATTCTAGGGTGAATGTTGGTGGTATTGAGACTGGAAGTGTGTTTGGTAGTGTGGTGGGCTCTAATAAGATTGTGGTGGATTATGATATAGATGAAAATTCGGTGGATTTCGATTGAAACTGGGTGGGTGAGACTGAGCATTATATGAATGTGGAAATGGTAGCCTATGTTGCTCAGGACCAGACTGACTCCACAAAAAATTTGGATGGTTTCGCCATCCCGGATTGTACATATTGGAGTATGGATTGTGATTGGGTCTGGTAAAAGTGGCATTCGTATTCTCCTGATATGATTGAGGCTGATATAAGGGACACTCCTCGAAGACATGGTTGAGATCATGACAGTAGGTACAACCTGGTTTGACAATAGGTGATGGGTTGACCTGATTGACAGCAGAATGTTCCCTTGACTCAAGCAGTTCTATCCTCTTCATTAATTGTGTAATCTTAGCTTCAGCAGCTATGGAGGATTTTATGGAATGCATACCGGTTCTGGAGGTAGTGGGAGTGGGTTTATCAGGGCATGACTCCCACTGAATGGTTTTCTCAGCTAGGGCTTCAAAGAGATCCCACCCCTGGTTCTCATCTTTCTTCAAAAATTTCCCTTAGCACATGGATTCAAGGAGTGTTTTCATTTGGTAATCAAGTCCGTCATAGATAATTTGGCATTGCCGCCATTTCTCTATGTCGTGATGAGGACATAAGGCTAGGAGGTCTTTGAAACGCTCAAAATATTTCCAGAAGGGTTCGTTTGATTCCTGCTTGAATTGCATGATGTTTTTTCGCATGAGGGCTGTCTTGTGAATGGGGTAAAATTTCTTAAGAAAGACCTTTACAAAATCTTCCTATGAAGATATCGAACTGACGGGAAGATTGTAAAGACATTTCTTAGCTAAGTCCTTCAGCGCAAAAGGTATAAACCTTAACCTAACAGCATCCTCAGTCAATTAGGAAATTCTCATCATTATGCATACTTCTTCAAACTCTCGAATGAAGAAATACGCGTCCTCAGACTCTAGACCATGAAATCGGGGAAGTGTATTGATGAATTGTGGTTTCAGCTCAAAATGATCTCCATTGGGTTCAGGGAGAAGAATGCATGACGGAAGCGAGGTGCGAATCGGGTAGAATCTATCTTGAAGCGAAACATTGTTTTCCATTATTAGGTTTGTGTCAAGAGGTGGTGTGTGTGCAAGTGTAGACAATCTAACAAGTCTTGCAGAATTTGAATCCCGGAACCACTCTTGCATGTACAATCACAAACAACGTTCACCGATCACACCAGCGAAAAGAAAAAAAATGAAAATAACAAACAATAAAAGAAAAAATCAATCTCAAGCTATCTAGGGTACCTGGACCTAGATGACTCCTAACTGTTCGATGAACCAAAGAAGGTTGTTGCTTGAATTAGACCACAGCTAATCAGCCAGGTATGGCAAAATACGGTGGGAGGTATCCGTGCGTAAGCAACGGGCCTTAATTACGCCAAACTACGGTATCTTCGAGGCTTAACCTCTTAATCCCCTGCCTTAGACACTGATTTGACTGGAGTATGACTAAAAAACAACTTTCAACTTCAGTCGATCTCCTACTGAGTCCGGATGTCCCTAGGGCCAACGTCTATCAGATTTTATTACAAGCTTGGGATTGTGAGTGCTTGAAAAATGATTTTGGGCCAAGGAAAGGGTGATGAAATCCCCACCTTATCTTATTTATGGGGTGATGCCCTTAAAATCAGTTTGGTGCAAGTGTACAGTATAAGCAAATAAGGTTCACTCAAAGCGATATAAATCAACCAAGAAGTGAGTCCTAATCGATATGCAATGCGCACGTACCTTGCTCCAGCACTCTTCAACAGTAAAGTAAATGAATTGAAAAGACACGTGCCTAGAAATGCAAACGTCTAATCAATTTTTAACTTTTGCAACCAATATTTTACTGTTGATTATTAGCAGGAATATGGTGAAGCATACAAGAAATAAGTACTGCAGCAGCTGTTATTTTGCAGAGCAAGCAACCCTGCACAAAAACAGATTAGTAGTTCACTCCTCTTTGCCGCGGATCCGCAGCTTTGGCCGTGGAATCGCGGCAAATCAGAGGGCAACTGGTCTCTGCTTTCTAGAGCAGAGGCCCAGGGCCACTTATATGTCACTGCAATGCTAGTTTTCCTGTTTCTTCACCTGTAACCTACAACAGAGAAGAAAGTTCGTTTAGTTCTTCAATCGAATCAAAACCGTTGCTCTCCCCGGCAACGGCGCCAAAAATTTGATAAGGCAAAAGGAGAATAGCGGCGGAGTAGAATTGCACAGATATTCAACAAAAGAGAGAAGGTTTAGAGTCAACCTTAGGTGCTTGATTACTCCAAAATGTATTCACAATATGTAATGTACTCCTTTCCAAATCACCGTAGTTGCATAAGCTATATGGGTCGAATCCACGAGGAGAGCTCACGATGGAAGCTTTACGGTTTGATGTTGAAGAAAGACAAACGAAAGTTCTTCTTTATTTCAAAAGAATAAAAAAGACATGAAAAAATAGGTGAAAGGATTGGTTGTGGTTTTGTACATGAAAGTAGAAACGATGAAAAGAGAATGAAAAGAATTTGAAAACAAGACTTGCTTTTAGGAAGAAAACTAAAGTAGAGAAAACTTGCAAAAGACTTTTAGAATGGAAAAAGCCATGACTAGCTAACCTTACTAACTTGCTAACTTACTAATCTCCGTTAGGGTGAAGCATGCCTCATGTTGATTCATCGGCAAGTGTTTGTCTTGCTTGTTGGTCAAGTTACTTTCCCCTTTGATGGATGGGTGATCATCTTGGACTTGTCTTGTAGCCTCATTGATTTCATCGGCTCTCAAGATAGAATTTCATGATGGAATCGAGGAGTGTCACTCAAGGGATGCTAAGGAAGAAGATACAAAATTCATTAGTCATTCAAAGCCATACAACAAGTTAGCATTGAAGTAAGAAAGTTGTACAACAAATAGCATATGTTTGGTGTTCCATCTCCATGTTCCATCAAGGCACTTGTTCTAAGACAAGGCTCTAAATGAGGCACACATGAATCATATGGAGAATTACAACAAGAGATTGCCAAGAATGAAAGTGACCCATCGGGGATGAAAAAGACTCAACATTTGCAAGATTAAGAATTAGCATTCACCCAAGAGTTAGAAGTTAGCAAGATTAGTTGTTAGCTAGTCATGTTAGAAGAAGTTAGCTAGCCATTACAAGAGAAAGAAAACAACAAGACATTATGCTATGAAAGTAAAGCTTGAATGAAATAAAGCAAGTAATGAAAAGCGCTAGAAATTGCAAAAGAAGAGAAAGTAGATTGGATTAATCCTTGCTTTGCTTCAAGTTGTCACCCCTTGATTACAAGCTTTCACTCTCTCACTATCTCACTCTTGCAGAATTTCTACGAGGAAGAAGAAGACTAAGAGCAATAAAACCTAGAGAAAAACTAAAATTACAAGCTCTTTCCTCTCTTCTCTCCTCCCTTTTTGCACTGGCCCTGATGGTCTATTTATAGGCCTCAGGAGAAGAAGGCTCCAGAATCAGACAGCTGGGGATCAATCGCTGGCTCAACGGCCAGATAACTGCCGCGGATCCGCGGCCAGAGCCGCGTTTCCGCGGCAGAATCTTGGCCGTTGCGCCAACAATTTCTGTTGCGAGTTTGTTGCAGGTTGTTGGCCACGTGGATCTTCTAGAATGCTGACTGGATGCGTGGGTGATTCCAGATCCTGGGCTCAACTCTTGGGCTTCTTTTTGGGCTTTGAATTAATCCCCTTTTATTCTTGATAATTGCATGGATTTGTGGGCTCTCTCCATTAAAATATGGACCTGCAAAAATAGAGAGAAAAATAGTAAAAAACAGATTTTTATTAATATTATGCATAGTATAGAGGTGGAAGATGATGCAAAAATGAACTATAATCAATAACTTTTTTTATTAACTGCTTGAATAGGTTAAAGTGATTATTTGAAAGAGAATGAATTTTTACCATGGCTTTTGAAAGTTCTTCTCTCCTCAAATGTTTTCGTTCAAATATGAGAAGAAAAGGAAAAAAGAAAGGAAAAGATAAAAGCCCAAGGGCTGGCCCGAAGGCCCTGTGCTCAACCCAAAAGCCCTCGGGTGGGGGTTTGGGTCGAAAATAAGGCCCCAAAAATTTGTATATCACCTAGAGGGGGTGAATAGGTGATGGCTATACTAAATGGCAAATAATGCGGAATTAAAAATTACTTGTTAGCAACCTAGCAAATATCAATCTCAACACAAAGAATACTTGAAAATGAGTAGACAAGATAAGTAAGCAAGTATGTAAAGAGAGAGTAGAGTAAAGAGAGATAGAGTAAGCAATCGCAAACACGATGATATATTCTAAGGTTCAAGCCACTGCTTTACGTTCCCGCCTTCAAGACTATGAAGGATTTTCACTATGACCTATCTCACTAGATCGTCAATCTTTACAAGTTCTCACTAGAGCTCTATGGACTCACAAGCCTCTCTCGCGGTGCCGCAACACTAACAATGGAGCTCACTAGCTCACTTGAGGCCGCAAACTCTACAACTTCACGATAGAAGAAAAACAGTGATCTTCACTTGATCACAAATGGCTCACAAGTACAATCCTATAAAAAAGATGAGGAGGCGAAGTTCTTTGGGATTGTGTAGTGAAAATAAGCTTGCAAGAGGTAGAGGGAAGAGTCAAGCTAAAATCAAGTGTATGGAATTTTGGCTCAAATGAAAAACTTTTAAGAAAAAGAATTAAAACTTGATTTTGATGATTAAATCTTGTTGTAAACTTTTTAATGAGTTTTTTTACAGTCCCACTATTTATAGGGGATGAAAACATGAGGAGAAAACCCAATAGAGTCATTGGGGATAGATCCAAAAAAAGACAAACAGAAAACTAGCCGTTGGAAAAAAAATCAGAAGAAAATCCTTCTATCGGTCGACCGCTAACGGTCGAAGTACCGACCGTTGGGGTTAGTGGTTGACCGGTCAGTCAACCGTTTATCCCAACCAGAGAGCAAAGCTCTCTGACGGTCGACCGGTCGATCAATCGTGCCCAAACCGAGAGCAAGGCTCTTGTAGTCGGTTGACCGAATGGCCGACCGAACGGCCGACCGAAGTGCACACAAAGCACTTCAAAAGAAGTCTTGTGCATGTCGATCGACTGACAGAGCAATTCTGCTCTGTCTAGGTCGACCGGACGGTCGACCAATCAAGGGCCAAAAGCACATTTTGAAGATCATTTTAAAATCAATCTTTTTCCCACAAAAATAAACTTTATTTTCAAATAAAAAATAGAGTTCTAGGGACTTGATAGAACTAGTGTGTGATCATGGATCAATGTAAAACAAAGTTCGAACTATATTTTTGTAAAAACACTTTTCTAAATCGAAAACTGATTTTTTCGAAATTCATTTTTTTGAAATTTGATTTTGAAAACGGAAAAGAGAAATGTTTTAAACTCTTTTCAAAAGCACTTAGGAATATGAAAGATGTGTGTGTGTGTGTGTGTGTGTGTCAATCTCATGATCTATCAACCTATCTCATCTTGGTTTAACAAACGATTATAAATTCTATCTAAAATACAAAAAGTAAAATTATAAATCTTGTATAGTCTTCTTTTGCAATCTTAATTCTTGAGCTCGTCTATGTGCTTAGGCTCTAGAATCGACATGTTCTTGGCTTCCAAACGTGTGAGTTTTGTGGCGAAGCTGAAATGCAACAATGAATTAACTTGAAACTTGGTTAAACGAAATTGTTAAAAATATGGTACATATGTTTCATTATCATTAAAACTAGGGCTAATGGCCTTTGGGCCAACAATCTCCCCTTTTTGATGATGACAAAACACATGGAGTTATCACAAATAATTCAGAAAGAGACTTCAAGCGAAGCTCCCCCTAAACACATGCATATATCAAATGTGACATATAAGAAAGATGCATCAAATAATAGCATATGAATAAGATATATCAAGTAAGCTTTATATAACCCATCTATTCATACCAAGAATATAGAATTACAAAGGTTATGCACAAACAGTTTCCTCCAACCAACCAAAACCTCCAACCTCCAAAACACGTGGTAAATGGATGGTTTACAAAGGATACTCAAGAACACAAACACATCACATACCACATATAAAAGATATGTATCAAATATCAACCATAAAAGAGATACATAACTTCCCAAAAACAACAGCGATATCATAAAAGAAGTTATCCATACAAAGGCTTATGCCAACCTCAAAACAAGTTTCAAACCATAAAATAAGTAATACAATAAAAACACATGTCCAAACTAAATACTACATGTCCACATAAAAGAGTATATAAATAAAGAAATGAAATCATAGAACTCCTAGATAACTCCAAAATCTCTCTCCCCTTTTTGTCATCAACACAAAAGTGTCACTCTTGCTGAAAGTCTAGATCTTCAGAAGGAGTTGATGCCTCGGAAAGAGCTGGAGGAGGTACCCAGGGGTCAAATGGAGGATCCAATGCAGGAAGAGGCTGCACGTAGCCACTCGGAAGAGGAACAGACCAAGCATGCCTACCATAGCTCTCGTCGATGCACATCTGAAGTTATCGAATGGATGAGTAGATATATTGCAGGTCGTTTTGAAATCCATGCTAAATTCTTTCAAGATGAGCAGTTATCTTCAGATCATGTTCACGAAGCTGAGCAGAGAGAGCAGTATTGGGTCAACAAAGGCTGAGGAGGCTAAAGAGGATCCAGGAGCAACAGCAAGAATGATAGGAGGGGACTGAGGAGCAGGAGCACGCTCCTTAGCATGCATCCTTTTGAGGAGAGTGTTGTTGATGTCAACGGATGATTTAATAGATCGTTCAGCAGAAAGATCAAATTTTAATAGTTTGAAAAGTCAGGTAATGTGCATCCCAAAAGGTAAGTGCCGGTTCGGGATTAGGAGGTGCTCAGAAAGTATGAAATCGATGATGAGCTTAGGAATGTTTACTCTAATGCCTTTTAGAAGGCAATAGATCAAGCGAGGAGTAGAACCCCGAGCATGACTATATTCTCCTGATTTTAATTGGAGATTATAGAACACTATCTTAGTTAGGACTTGGGTGATAAGCATGTAGTACTTCACCTTCTCGTTCCTAACTAAGGTCGGGTTATCAACATCGTGGAGTAAGCGAGATGCGTGAGGGCAAATTAACCGTCAGGATACTCAAAAATATCTAAATCAATATTATATATGTTTATACTCTCACAGGAGAGGTGTAGTAGACGGGCAAATTTATCTAAAGAAATATTAATATCTTTACCCAGAATCCTAGATCTGATATGATTATCTTGAAAAGTCAGATTAGAGTAGAAGCAATGCACAAACTCAGGGTGGACAGGTTCCTTGATGGTGACTAAGTATTGAAAAAAACTTGTGTTCAAGATATGTGCAAGATTTAAGTGCTTAAAATCAGCAAGCACTACAATCCTGCCAGAAATCACTTGTTTACTATGGATAACAGAGTACCTATGTGATGCATTTTATGAAACAAAAGGGTTTGAAGAGGATTCAGGTTGTTTACCCTTCTCAGATCTAAGCCTCTTAGACATGGTGATGATAGGAAGATAATAATTAAGATTATGACATGAAATAAAGAAAGATTTCAAGAAAATCTATGAAACAAAGGAGATTTGAGAGATTTAGGCTTTATACGTTGAATAGACTAAAAATTTTCCTTAAAATCAAGCGAATCCAGAGATTAGAAGTAAGATCCAACAATTTTTAGGGACCAATTTGAGTTTGAATGAGATTTGGAAGAGATGGGATAAAGGGAATTAGGGAGGAGAAGAAGAGGGAGTCGGTGGAGGAAAAGAAATATGAGATAGAATTGGGAAGTTGAGGTTTTAAAATTGAGTAAAAACATATCTAACCCGACACTCAGTTGACCAGGGCCTAACTGAGAGCATCTCGATTTTAGTCGGTCGACGGGCTTAAGCCCAAAAAATTTTCTGTTACACGTTTCCTTGGTCGACTGCCCAGTCGACCGACTATATTCCAGGCCAACTCGGTCGACCTGGACTACCCAAAAAATAGTTTTAAAAAATATGAATTAAGGGCTTTAAAAAAATGTTTTAACTTAGATAATTTTATACATAAAACAGAGTAATAAGACTAGAAATTTTGTAGGCATGGACAACACAAAAAGTGATATCAAAACATTTTTTTATTTTATTTAAAAATATATTTTGTAATAATAAACCCAGATATTAAGTAATTAGAAACAAGAAATTGAAGTCGAATACCCTCAACGGATTCTGAACTTCTCCTCGTCATTCCTCTAAATAAGAGTTGAGGCGCGCAACTGGTCTTGATTTATTGCTTAAAAATAGTTTAAATAGAATACCCAACCACAAGATAGATATACAAACAAAATATATATACATGTATAAAAAAATTAATCTATGAACACATACATGCAAAGATATTTATCAAACAAGTGAGCATGGATAAACACTATAAACATGGTCAAGCAATTCATAGCTAGTAAAAAATAAAAATAATGTCAAAGGACTAGCTCAAGTATAGGCAAGTCAAACAAAGATCATGTAAACACAACTTAAAACATATTAACAAGCATGAAAATCTAGCTATTCCTATGTATATATTGATCTAGATAGAATTGAAATTTTTCAAGTGGAGAAGTTATCAAATCATAGGCAATCTCCAAAATAGGTGCTTCTTAATAGTGTGCAATATGACGGTTGATCTTTTGAGCTCCGATGCATCCACCACCAAGGCACCATCTCCCCCAATGTCTTGGAGGAGGACGACACACCTTCATCAATCAAGTTGTGTGTGTTCTTTGGTATTCAAATCTTTAGGGATCCTACGGGGTTAGTATTTTCTCGAACCCAAACATTTTTATTTAATATGTTTAACTTAGCATAACAAAATTTTGCTAAATGGGCTTTGCGGTATCAATGTGCACATGTGTACACTTTGCCATACATAAAAGCATGCTTTGTTGATGTGTATGCGCATATTGTACATGTTGTGTGTGAGATGTATGAGATACATGTTTCCTTTGGGGTTTTCCCTTTGGAAATATAGAACTAAATTTGTTTATATCAAATGCACAATTTTTCAAAGTGGTATCCAAAACATCAATGCATTTTTTGGATATTCAAAAATTCATTTTTATTAATAGCAATATTTGGGCTTTTGCCCTTATAAGTTTATATTTTTAGAAATTCTTTTTCATTTTCTCAAAAGAAATAGATAATTTATTTTTCTCTTTAAAAATAATATCTAACTTATTCTTTAAAAAGTCATTTTCCTTTTTCAACTTTTTATTTTGAGCAAGAGAAATTTCATACCTACTTTGCAACTGTTCAAAAACTTGTGCTAGTTCATTCATAGTTTAATCATCATCTTCTAGAGTGGGTTCGAGATTTACCTTGGAATCTCCTCTCCATTTGGCATGAAGCAAACGTGTGCGACATCAATTTCCTCTTCGGATTCCATTTCTGAATCACCCCATATGGCTACCATTGCCTTCTTTTTTTTATGCATGTTCTTAGAGGTAGTAGCTTGAAGCGAGGGGCAATCCGCAATAAGATGGCCTGTTTTCTTACAATGAAAGCAAGGACCCATCTCCTCCTTTTTTTCAAATCTTCCTTGAGGTCTTCCTCTTCGGAAGTTGCTTTGTCGTCCTTTCTTGTAAAATATTTTGCCCACTCTCCTAATGAACATTGCAGAGTCTTCATCTCCATCTTCGGATGAATCTTTTTTATTAATGGTGGAGGGAGTAACTTTGAAAGCAATCATTTTCTTCTTCGGATTCTCCATTTCTTCTTTCACCTTCATTTTCATCTCATAGGTTTTCTGATTTCCAATGAAGCCGGAGAAGTCCATCTTTTCTCTATCGTTGAGCTCCTTAAGGGTTATCGCCTTGACTTCCTAAGATTTAGGAAGAGCTCTAATGATCTTTCTAATCTTTTAGTCATTATCGATTGAGTCACCTAAATAAGATAAACCGTTAGTAATCTTGGTGAAACGAGAAAGCATCTCATCAATACTCTCATTGTCAAGCATATAAACATTTTCATATTGAGAGCTTAAAAGATCAATTGGATCTCTTTACTTAGGATGTACCCTTATGAGTACTAATTAAATCTTTCAAACTTTATAAGCAGATTTGCAATTTATTGCATGTGAAAGATCATCATCATTTAACGCTTGTGTAAGTGCATATTGGGCTTTGGCATTGGCCTCATAGTCCTTAGCGGTTGTTTCGGACCATGTATCCTCATCACAGTGAGATTCAGTGAATTTTTTGGTTATGGCCTTAGCTACTCTAACCCTAAGGACTTGAGGAAGAGGTTCATCCTGACTTTTCAAATAGGAAACTTCAACCCATCAAATTGGGTGGGGATTTGATGCCAGAGAAATCGTGTGATGTCATAAAAACAAATATAAGTGCACAAACAAAATGCAAATACAACAATGAATATAGCCAAATGAAAGGATCTCCCTAAGGTGGTTAAACCAAAAGTAGGATTAGGCTCTGATACCAATTATAAATCACCTAGAGGGGGTGAATAGGTGATGGCTATACTAAACGGCAAATAATTTAGAATTAAAAATTACTTGCTAGTAACCTAGCAAGTATCAATCTCAACACAAAGAATACTTGTAAATGACTAGACAAGATAAGTAAGCAAGTATGTAAAGAGAGATAGAGTAAGCAATCACAAATACGATGATATGTTCCAAGGTTCGAGCCATTGCTCTACGTTCCCGCCGTCAACACTATAAAGGATTGTCACTATGACCTATCTCACTAGATCGTCAACCATTACAAGTTCTTACTAAAGCTCTATGGACTCACAAGCCTCTCTTGCGGTGCCCCAACATCAACAACGGATCTCACTAGCTCACTTGAGGCCGCAACCTCTACAACTTCGCGATAGAAGAAAAACGATGATCTTCACTTGATCACAAATGGCTCACAAGTACAATCTTATAACAAAAATGAGGAGGTGAAGTTCTTTGGGATTGTGTAGTAAAAATAAGCTAGTAAAAATGTAGAGGGAAGGCTCAAGCTAAAATCAAGTGTATGGAATTTTGGCTCAAATGAAAATCTTTTAAGAAAAAGAACTAAAACTTGATTTTGATGATTAAATCTTCTTGTAAACTTATTAATGTGTTTTTCTATAGTTCCACTATTTATAGGGGATAAAAACATAAAGAGAAAATCCAATAGAGTCGTTAGGGATAGACCTAGAAAAGGCAAAACAGAAAACTAGCCGTTGGGAAAAAATCAGAAAAAAATCCTTCTGTCGATCGACCGGGCGATCGACCGCCAACGGTCGGATTTTCGACCGTTGGGGTTAGCAGCGGACCAGTCGGTCAACCGTTTATCCCAACCAGAGAGCAAAACTCTCTGACGGTCGACTGTGCCCAAACCGAGAGCAAGGCTCTGTAGTCGGCCGACCGAACGGTCGACCGAAGTGCGCACAAATCACTTCAAAAGAAGTCTTGTGCATGTCGGTCGAACGCTTGATCGATCGATAGAGCAATTCTATTCTGTTTATGGTCGACCAGTCAGTCGACCGCTTGATCGATCGATAGAGCAATTCTGCTCTGTCTATGGTCGATCAGTCGGTCGACCGATCAGGGGCCAAAAGCACATTTTGAAGATAATTTTGAAATCAATCTTTTTCCGACAAAAATAAAGTTTATTTCCAAATACAAAATAGAGTTTTAGGGACTTGATAGAACCGGTGTGTAATCATGGTTCAACGTAAAACAAAGTTCAAACTATATTTTGTAAAAACACTTTTCTAAATCGAAAACCGATTTTTCTAAAACTCGTTTTTCTGAAACTCAATTTTGAAAACAAAAAAGAGAAATGTTTTGAACTCTTTTTAAAAGCACTTAGGAATATGAAAGATGTGCATGTGTGTCAATCTCAAGAGCTATCAGCCTATCTCATTTTGGTTTTAACAAACGACTATAAATCCTATCTAAAATGCAGAAAACAAAAAAACAAATCTTGTATAGTCTTATCTTGCAATCTTGATCCTTGAGCTCGTCTATGTGCTTAGGCTCTGGGATCGACATGTTCTTGGTTTTCAAACGTATGAGTCATGTGGTGAAGCTGAGATGCAATAATGAATTAACTTGAAACTTGGTTAAAAGAAATTTGTTAAAAACATGACTACATATGTTTTGTTATCAGCAAAACTAGGGCTAATCGCCTTTGGACCAACAAGATTGGGGTTGGGGCTTTGGCGCCGACCTTCGGCCTGGTCTGATTGGGCCCATTATCATCCTTATTCATAAGGTTAGTGTTGGCCCTAGGTTACAATCATCGGATTATGGTTTTGATGATAATAAAACATACGCGGTTATTTAGAACTGATCAAGTTCAAGTGTTTAAGTATATTTCAGGGCTCTAATGGATTCAAGGAGTTTTCTTCCTCTAAAGGAAGGTATTGAAGACTCAAGGATATTCAATTATGGAATTGAAGCCCAATGCACTCGACGTCGCTAATGGAGAAGCCCGCTTGAAGATACTTAAAGTCACCAAGAGCCTTGTAAGAAAATAGTCTGTTAAAGTGTAGAATATAGTTTTGAAGCTCAAAAAGTTACACACACAAAAATACACAATTTCGAAAATACAAGTTTTGATAGTATTGGTATTTTGCATGTTTGGTTTTGATACATGCTTGTAATTTTTCCAAAATTTTATATCAAGTTTGGAACATGGATTTCATTACCTAAACATTGCTATATTACTTATAAATCAATACAAAATATTTTAAAAATTGTTGAAACTCAAAATATCCAGAAAATGGTTTTCAGGCTAAGTTAGTTGACTGTATGGTCAACCGATGTCTTCGTCAGGCCAAAACGGTCGACCGCTCGGTCGACTGGGCTTTTGGCCAAGCGGACATGCACATTTGTGCACGTTATCGGTCGACCGACCGGTCGACTGCTAACCTTTACGGTAGACCGACAGTCGACCAACTGAGAAAGTTTAACTCTCCATTTAGGCCAGTCGACTGACCCTTTTGTTTTTCTCTTTTGAACTATAGGGCGGTCGACCGTCTGGTCGATCGGAGCCAACAAGTCTTTTCTAGGATAAGCTGTCGGTCAACCGACCGCCGATCGACCGGCCGATCGACCAGGTGTATATAACAGCTAGTTTTTGGATCTATTTTATTTTTAGTGAATTCCAACAGGCATTTTTGGTTATTGGTCTAAACACACCCCAATGACCTGGTATAATTAACTAATGATATTTATCTATTGCCTATATATATGGTCATTGGTTTTGGTTTTCACAACACATATTTACGAGTTTTCATAAAAACTCAAGTTTGTTTCAAAAGAGAAAAGTTTTTTCTAGCTTCCAATCTTCAAGTTCATTCTTTCCAAAATTATTTTCAGTTGGTTTTAAAGCTCTTAAATTCGTTCTAACTAATTTTTTTTCTCTCGCTTCACTTCTTGAGCTTCATTTCATATTCTACTCTATAAGAAGTTGTAAGAGAGAGCGTTTGTGATCTTGTTTGATCACCGAGAGCTTTGTAACCTCAATTGAATTTGTGCTACCTCTTGTGTAGAGGGTTGAGTTGGTGGAGTTGTGTACTCCGGTCTTTTGTAAATCAAATTGTAATTCCTTATTGTAAGGTCCCTTTGTGAAAGATCCCTTAGTGTATAGTGAAATCCTTCATAGTGGTGCAGGTGGGGACGTAGAGCGGTGCTCAAACCTCGAAACAAATCCTTTGTGTTTGTGTTTGTGTTTGCTTGTGTCTTGCTCTCTATTGCTTATTACTTTTCAGACTTGTATGGTTGTCCATCTTGCATACGATTATTACTTTCATTTCATCCATCATTTTCATTATCAATTTATGCTTATCTCAACAAGGAGGCAATTGAGCACCTCAACTCATAATCTAGAGAAATCAAAGAGGAAAAGTTCTAAAGCCTTTCACAGGAAATTCGGCTTCAATTCTTGTTTTTAGTGACTGATTTGCATCAACCATCATAAGTAGTTTTTAGTTTCCATTTGATTAGCAAAACACCTATTCACCCCCTCTAGGTGTATTTCAATTGGTATCAGAGCCTTGGTCTTGTTTTTGCTTAATCACCTTAGAGAGTACACATTTGCTAATCACTTTATTCACAATTTTATTTTCATCCACTATAGTAAAACTGATCGAAGGTATTAAGACCCCTCCTAAGTTTGATGGCCTTAACTTTCCCATATGAAAGGTTAAGATGACCGTATTTTTGCAATCCCTAGGTAGCCAGGTTGCAAAGGTGGAGACTAAACCCTTTAGTGTACCTATTGGTGATAAGGACACTTGGTCCGACATTGTCACCAAGGAGTTTGATGTAAATGCTAAGGCACACTATGCCTTGCTTCAAGCCTTAAACGATGACGACATAGTTAGGGTCATCCATTGTAAATTTCCTTACGAGATTTGGACACATCAGTAGTCGCACACGAGGGAACATCACAAGTCAAGAGAGCAAAAATTGATCTCATGCGTTTCCAATATCAAAATTTCACCATGCATGAGAATGACTCCATTGATGACATGATAACAAGATTTACTAAAATAACAAATGGTCTTACTTTTTTAGGTGATGTCCTTGACACTCATCAAAAAGTAAGGAAGGTTATTCGTGCACTTCTACCCTCATGGGAAGTCAAAACTACTACATTGAGGAGCTAAACGACAAAAAAGAGTTGGAGCTCATCAATCTTATCGGCAACCTTAAGATTCATGAGATGGAGAGGAAGGCAAGAGAAGAAATGGCACCGCAAAAAAAAGACAATCGCCTTCAAATCTACTCCCACCATCTCCAATGAGGATGATGAAGACCTCACTCTTCTAGTGAAAAATATAAGTAGAATGTACAACAAGGCAAAGTTTAACTATAGAAGATGATGGCAAAGGAAGGAATACAATAAGATCATTTACTTCAATTACCGGAAGCCGGGTCACATGGTTGCGGATTGCCCAGAGACAAAAAGCAAACCATCAACCTCCAAGAAGCCCTACAAAAAGAAGGTTCTCAAACCTACATGAGATTTGAAGAGTGAATTCGAAGAAGAGGAGGATACGACACATGTGTGTTTTATGGCTAATGATAACACACCTAAGATAACATCTGAACCCTCACTTGATGAATGTGAATTAATAATGGATGAATTGGGTGAGGTTTTTGAAAGAGTTGTCTAACAACTATAATTTTCTTAAAAAGAAGTATTTAAAAATGAAAAGAAAAATGAAACTCTTCAAAATAAAATTGTTATTCTTTCAAAAGAAAAAGATGATTTATCTTCCACACTCATATCCACACAAAAAGATTTTGATGCATACAAAATTTCATATAAAGCAAAATTTTCATTAATTGATAAAAATGAGATTTCTATTTTAAAAGATAAAAATTAACTCTTTAGGAGATGTGTTAAAGAAATGTGAGTTTGATAAAGCTAGATTGGAGGCAATATTTTCTAAGAAACACACTCCAAAGAAACATATTAATACTTCACATGCTCATCATACTACACATACTCATACTCCTAAATCACAACATATTCATACACATCATGCTAAATATGCTACACACACCAAGCATGCTTATACCCCACATACACATCATGCTTTATATATGGTAGAGTTTATTCATGCACATATTGTGGCCGGAAAAGTCACTAAGCTAAGTTTTATTTTGATTGCATAAATGCTTCTAATGATCATGTTTGGGTTCGAAAAGCTAATACTATAGGATCCAAGAAAATTTGGGTACCAAAATCAACCAATTCTTTAGGTACACACCAAGGCGCCAAGACGTAGGGAGCGGTGGTATCTTGATAGCGATTGCTCAAGGCATATGACTTGGGATATCAACAATTTTCAACCCTATCAACGTACCATGAAGATGGCACCGTTACCTTCGGAGATGATTCCAAGGGCAAAATTATCAGTATACATAATATCAAAATCTGCTCATCTCCATTAATTGATAATGTTGTTTTAGTTGATGGTCTCAAGCATATCTCATGAGTATTAGTCAACCTTGTGATAGAGGTTTTAAAATGATTTTTGATAATTTGTCTTGAAACATTTTGGATAGAAAATCTAATGAATGTGTTCTTTCCAGTTTTCGTGAAAATAATGTTTACATGATTGATATGTCAAATTTACAATACAATGCTACATATTTCAATGCTTTCAATGAAGATTCTTGGTTATGGCATAGGAGACTAGGCCATATTTTATTTGACCATCTATCTAAAATTAACACTAAGGAAGTGGTGAAAGGTATTCCTTATTTGAAATTTGAAAAGGACCACATTTGCGATGCATGCCAACTTAGAAAACAAACCAAGTCCTTTTTCAAAACAATCAAGGATATCCTAACATTAAGACCTTCAGAGTTAATTCAACTAGTCCAACAAAAATAAAAGTCTAAATGAAATCATTTTTATTTTGGTTGATGACTTTTCTCGTTTTACATGAGTTTTCTTTTTAAAACACAAAGATCAAGATTTTCCCAATTTCATGTGTTTAAAAAAAGAGTTAAAAAAGAAAAAGATTTTCTGATTTTGCGCATAAGAAGTGATAGAGGTGGTGAATTCATTAACCATTTCTTTACCACTTATTGTGAAGAAAATAGAATTAAATATGAACTATCTTGTCCTAAAACTCCACAACAAAATAGAACCATTAAAAGGAAGAATCGTACTATTCAAGAAATGGTTAGGACAATGATAAATGAATACGGACTCCCTCAATGTTTATGGGTCGGGGCCGTAAACACTTCTTGTTACCTCTCAAATAGAATTTATTTTTATAAAAATACTTTCAAAACTCTTTTGAAATTTACTATTTGAGAAAACCTAATGTTTCATATTTTAAAGTTTTGGCTGTAAATGCTTTGTTTTAAACACTAAAGAAAATTTAGGTAAATTTAATGTCAAATCTTATGAAGTCATATTTATTGGGTATTCAAATACTAGTAAGGCCTATAGAGTCTTCAATAGAATTGAAGAATTTATACACGTTAAGTTTGAGAAATCTAATTGTGAAGAATATTGTAGAGATTGATTCCTTAGATGAAGACATAGAGAGAATAACCTTGAAGGACTCGCCTATACAAGAATAAAACCCAAAGGTTGATGACAAGATGAAATTCAAGAGGTTGAAGTGAAGCCAACTCAACCATTTCCAAAGGATTGGAGATATGCTTCAAATTATCCCAAGGACCTCATCATAGGTGATGTATCCAAGGGGTAACTACTTGATCCAAACTCCATGATTTATGTGGCCATTTTGCTTTTATTCACATATTGAGTCTAAGAACATCCTCGAAGCTGAGGCCGACTCATATTGGTTGCTTGCAATGCAAAAAGAGCTCAATCAATTTAAGGGCAACCAAGTTTGGCACCTTATTCCTAGACCCCATGATAGACCAACCATTGGTACTAAATGGATCTTTAGGAACAAGTTGGATGAGTTGGATAATGTTGTTAGGAATAAAGCTCGGTTAGTGGCCCAAGGTTACACCCAAATTGAAGAGATCAATTTTGAGGAAACTTTTGTACCTGTAGCACAGCTTGAAGCCATACGGATGACACTTGCTTTTACTTCATTTAAAGATTTCAAACTTTTTCAAATGAATATGAAAAGTGCATTTTAAATTATTTTATCGAAGAGGAGGTATATGTTTGAACCCCCCCCGGGTTTGTTAGTCCTACACATCCGAATTTTGTTTTTAAACTTGATAAAGCTTTTTATGGTTTAAGACAAGATCCAAGAGCTTCGTATGAAAGACTTTCAATTTTTCAAATTTTAAATGATTTTGTAAAAGGTAAAATTGACATCAATTTATTTACAAAGCATGTAGATAGTGATATCCTAATTGTTCAAATTCATGTTGATGATATTATTTTTAGATCCACTAATGAAAAACTTTGTAAAGATTTTGAATCATGCATGAAGAACAAGTTTGAGGTGTCTATGATGAGAGAGCTAAACTACTTCTTGGACTCTAAATCAAGCAAAAGAGTGATGGGATTCTCATAAATCAAGCCAAGTATACAAGAGAACTTATCATGAGATTTGGGCTTGAAGATGCAAGGCTAAGTAAGACTCCATAGCCACTATAACAAAGCTTGACAAGGATGAGCAAGGTAAAAATGTAGACATTAATTTTATAGAAGCATAATTGGTAGTATACTTTATTTGACGGCTAGTAGGCCAGATATCATGTTTAGTGTGTATTTATGTGCTAGATTTAAATCTTGTCCTAAAGAGTTACCGTAAAATGTACTATTAGATATCTTAAGGGCACTATTGGATTGGGCTTGTTGTATCTGAAGACCGGGCAATTTCCCATGACGAGTTGTTGGATGCCGACTATGCCGTTATAAATTGGATAGGAAAAATACTAGTGGAACTTGTCAATTTCTAGGTAATTGTTTAATTTCATGGTCTTCCAAGAAACAAAATTCTGTAGTCCTCTCAACCGTCAAGACGGAGTATGTTACGGTCGGGGCTTGTTATGCACAAGTTCTTTCGATGAAATATACTCTCCTTGACTATGATTTACATTATGATTATATTAAAATATTTGTGATTATACCGGTACAATTCATAAGACCAAGAATGGAAATCAACATAGTATGTCACGCCCGCTTCCCAAAATAGGTGAAAACGGAGTCACGACGAAGGTCGGCGATGTATATACGCGAGGAAATACCCCACGCATACACGCTAAGCCTAAAGTAACCTGAACAAGCTATAAATCGAAACTGTAATGGAACATGATTACTGCTATATCGATATAAGCATCCACGCATGATATCATATAAATGAAAAAGTAGAATAGCAACTGAATCCGATATATAAGGAATAAGGAAATAACAGGAAGGAAAGAAAGATGAGAATACCAGAATCAGAGAGAGACTCAAGCTCCTCGCAATATGTATGGTCTCATCGAACACCTGACAATAGAAACAAAGTGTCCAATATCTAGACGTGCAAATCCAGGATCGTCAGAAAGCGACCTAGTGAGTGTGTGTGTAAAGAGGACTGCTCGTGCATATAAACAATGTGCACAGAATAATAACAGGATAAACTGCAGACAAAAGATAACTAAAAAAAGTAATAAACAGACAACTGAAGGATAACTGAATAACAACATGAATGAAGATAAAAAGGCAACTATCACAACTGTAAACAAACAACTGATGTTAAGATGTGCAACCTAGCCTATGTCACTAGTCTTGTATATAATCTGGTCATGTGTACAATAAGGCAGGGTATCAATTCAAGGCATAACACCTGATTAAATGATTTATTATTATAATCAGAGAATATGAATGTATTGCATTTGAGTTATTCAATAATAATCATTAGTGTCCTTTGTTATTCTTGCCCCTTTCCCACCGGCGTCTCACAACACCGACAGTTCACACTGGAGCCCGCACTTCCAGTAGAACTCATCCGAACTCCGATACGCGGGTACCATTATTCGAATAGGGGAGAGACCAAATAACATATGCTCATGGCGTTATCATCATACAGGTATGTGTGGATGTTAATATGCACTGAGAATGCTTATCACGCTAACACCAGACGGCACAGGCAGGAGGTAGCCCTACAGATTCAAGAGGTGCCCCACAGATTCAAGAGGTGGCCCCCACTACGTGTGTGGAGTAGCACTTTGCTCCGTGTGGCACTTTGCTCTGAGGGAAATGGATTCTAGAGGTGGCCCTCACAGATTCAAGAGGTGGCCCCCACCATGTGTATGGTGTGGCACTTTGCTCTGTGTGGCACTTAGTTTCATTCAGGATCTACCGGACGCTAGCACGATTGTGGGATACATCCTCGTCATCTCGACACCAGGCGACATGCTCCGCCGGACGCCGGTTTGACTGTGCTATTAACAGAGTAATAGTGCAAGGGACATGAGTACAGAGGATACATGAGTTCAGGGGTATAGGAGTACCAGATGTCTGGTAGCAGTGTTATAATCATGCCAAGGTCCCCGTAAAAGTGATAATTGAAAAACACCTAGAGAGGAGTGAAAAGGTGTAAATGCTAATCTAGAAACTAAATGCGGAAGCTAAAAACTATTTTGCAATCACACTAATACAACCAACAAGTGTAGCCGAATTCCCCGTGAAGGGCTCTGGACTAACTCCTCTTGATTCCCTAGATAAGAGTTGAGGTGCTATATGAAGCTCTTGTGGTTAAGTATAAGTGAGGTACACACAAGCAAGCCAAGCATATAAGAATGAGCAATATGAAATAATGCAAGGCAACACAAGCAATATGAATGATATGAATGAAGAATGATGCTTTGCACAAATAAAAGAGAGAGAGTTTAGAGACAATGGATCAAACACAAAGATATGTTTCGAGGTTCGAGCCCCTAGCTCTACGTCCCCGCCTTCACCGAGAAGGATTTCTAATCCACTATCTTGTCCACCGAGGACTCCTACCGAGGGAACCTCCACCGAGGAGGATTTTTTACAACAATGGAGTATCGAACTCCTCTCTCAAACACCGCCTCACAACCGAGGGGTAGGCCCGTAGCCAAACAACCACAAACACCTCTACCGAAGAGGGTTACAAACCAAACTCCACCTCTCACTAGAGGGAGCAAATCAATCACCCGATCAACCTCTACCAAAGAGGGATACAACAAAAGTAAGGGTGTTTACAACTTGGAGGCTTAATCAACCTCAAACACTTCTCTTTTTTCACAAACAAAGATCCTGATAGATTAGGATAGAAGATATAGCTCAAGTGTGGAATCAAGGTGTTTTTGGAAATCAAATAACAAAGAAAAACTACTTGGAATCTCATGTAGATGATAGAAATGAAAAACCAAAACAATATCCCAAAAACTTAGTTTTCTTTGATTTTCCAAAACCCTTGAAAACAATAAAGATGAAATCTTTTAAGCTCTAAAACACTTTTTAAAACTTGTAAAAACACTTCAGAAAAGAAGGAATTTTTTCTCTTAAAAATCTTGGCCAAAATCCCAAAGAAATGGAGTTTATATAGGCCAACCAGAAAAACTAGCCGTTTAGGCTGATCTGGCAGCCTGACAGGCTTGCGGTCGACCGGCCGGTCGACCGCCAACGGTCATATTTATGACCGTTGGGGCTTCCGGTCGACCGCCCAGATACAGAGAGCAAAGCTCTCTGGTCCGGTCGACCGACCGGTCGACCGGCCCATATGTCTGCCAGACGTGCACAAAGCTGTGCACGTCGGTCGACCGGCCCTTGGTTCGGTCGACCGTGCGGTCGGCCGACCTGGCCTGTCAGTCACTGTTCTGGGTCAGAAACTGGTTAAAAATATTTCTAATAATTCTTGTAAAATCTTGTAAAATACCCAAAAATAGTTTTATCATTTTGCATTGATATATAAACTTGTGATAAACATTTCAACTCAAATATCAAGCATATGAAACCATTTTTGTGTTTTAAAATTTTTACCAAAAACCAAAACTTGTATTTTATCAAACTTGGATTTTTCAGTACATGAATAGGATAGTCAAAATAAGTTTGTCTAAGAAGTTTAAGCATGCATGTATAGAAAAAAATACATCTACTATACATATAAACCATTTTAACTTGTTTTGATCAACTATTCATGAAAACAAATATTGGTTAAACCAAAACCGAAAAACCAATATCCAAACATAAAACGTGTGTGTTGTGCACTTGAGCATATCAACTATTCTAAGCTTTACACATGGAGCTAAACACACTAACTAAAAGTAGGATACCTAAGTCTTCTTGATGATCTTCAATCTTCAAGCCGACTCGATCTCAAACGTGATCCACCGAGTGCAAAGGTATGATCTTGATGCTCGGGCACTGGAATCACCATGTGAAAGCTTTTAAACACCTCTTGTTGAAGCAATCACCAACTAATATCTTACTTAATGATCTGAAACTAAAATCACAAGATTATTAGTAAACATAACTACATGAGTTAATCATCATCAAAACTAGAAAGGAAGGCCTCCGGGCCAACAATCTCCCCCTTTTTGATGATGACAAAACTCATGGAGTTATATATGCATGGATTAAAGTTAAGCTTCAAAGAAGCTCCCCCTTAACTCATGCATAAACATTAAATATATGCAATGAAAGTACATAAATATGTATGCATCAACATGCATAAAACACATAAACATGCATAAACACAAATTATTCTCCCCCTTTTTGTCAATCATCAACAAAGGGGTAAACAATCAAAACAAAACAAAATCTTCTCCCTTTTTTTAATACAAAGAAACAATCATCAATGAAGGGGTAAAAGCAAACCAAATAAATTTTTCTCCCCCTTTTTGTTCGAAACAATGAATCAACAAAAGGGTTAATAAAAACAATGTTCTCTCCCTTTTTGTCTAAACAAAAACAAAACCAAATAGGGGTGACAATCAATTAAGGTACCAATTAAAAATATGTCAAAGTAGCATCTTGATACCAATTGAAAGTAAACATAGATATATAAATGAATGGTATGTGCTATATACATTCATGAAGAGGAGACGCTAAGTTAACTTCCCTACAAACATGCATTACATGAAGAAAGGATGACAAGCCCTAATTCACATAACACATAATATGCAATGCATAAGAGGAGATGTGAAGCTCCCCCTACACACGTGTACCACATAAAGAAGAGATGTCAAGCTCCTCAATACAAGATACACTTAACATGAATCTATATGTAGAAGAGATGTTAAGCTCTCCTTGCATATAGGTAATACAAATCAAAACTTTTGTATTTATTTTTAAACAAAATTTTTATTTTTGATATCAATTTTGAAAACAATAATCAAACTTATTGATACCAATTTTTAAAACATTCAAATAAACATCTTGATATCAAAAAAGAGTATTTTTCTTTTTTAAGCATAATAAACAATTTTGATTGTGATATCATATGCTTAAAATAAACATCAAATTTCCAATCATAAAGTGTGGGAGTGGAAATCAAATAAATGGTAAACAAATACCAATTGAAATATGAAATCGAATTTTCTCCCCCTTAATGAAAAACAAACAAAAACAATGCGTAAGCTCGAATTAAGATACCAATTGAAAGCTAAATCAATTGAAACAACGATGAAGCTCAAGCTTAGCATAAACAAAATATATATGTATGAAAAATTTAATACCAATCAAAATTGATACTATTGAAATTGAAAGCATACATACATACAAACATATATGAGTATACAAGAAAGGTCAAATTGATACCAATTGAAAGAATCCAATGATACCAATTGAAACAACAATAATAATCAAGTGTATATCTCATATAACCTATCCTCCCAATCAAGTTCACGTTTTAAATGATTTTCAATGTAAAGCATACATGAGCATGATCTCCCATCCATCCGCCCTTGGAAGGTAGGGGTTTTCAAAAAAATAGGTTTGAAAAATAATGTATGTTTGAAAATCTCTACCATATCGAAGAATACCGTAACTAGTTATATGAAAAATTTGTAAACTAGTACGAAATCCTTCAAGTAAGGAATAAAACAAAATTATTTTTCATGAAAACATGAAATTCACAAAATAGTCAACACTCATAATCAATTAAGCATAAATATGACTCATGAAAACAAAACATGAGTAAACAATAAATGTGAGTGTACAAATAAGATGTGAAGATCATAATCATGAAAGATGGACAAAAGCTCAATATTCCTTGAAACATGAAAACATGAGAATCATCAAAACTATTTAATCTTCAAGGTATATGTATGTCCTATACAAACTAAAGTATACATACATATCCAAACACAACAGTCCACAAAGATATATGCATGAAGGCACGTGACTCAAAAGGATGAATATGTATAAACAATAATTTGGATAAAATGGACATATACATGAAGTTAAACATAAACACATGAAAACATGAAAACATGGATAAAATTAAATTCCATTAAAACAAATTTCATTTCAAGGTATATGTATGATTTGTCAACACAAAAAGTATACATACATATCCCTAAACACAATTGAGTCCATATGTATAGATTTGCATGAAAAGCAAATGACTCAAGGGGTATACATGTATATCTTAAAGTTTGGCAAAATAGACATATACATGAAATGAAAAACACATGATCATAAAACAAAACCAAAATGGGAATACAAGTTTAAAATGCATGGATCATCAAAACTAGACTATACTAGCACATCTAATGGGAACAAATAAGCAATCAAGCACAAACATATATAGATTTATTTATGGCCCACTATATGCACAAATATATACCTAGTAATGAAAACTAACATTTAAATATATATTCAAATCATGAAGCATAAAACGAGATAAAATCATCATGATAAATCTAAACATGATTATTATGCAAATCCACATGTTATTAAACCTATGATAAACATGATAGCTAAACATATACGAGAACACAAAGTAATAGTCCATTTTAAACATGGGTGTCTCAAATACTATACATGTAAGTCATAAGCCTAATAACATGACATTAACACAATAATCTATAAACATCAAAACATGCTATAAACAATGAACATGAAAGGCATGAAAACAATAATTAGGAGTTAGAAACCGTTACCAAACCTATGAGGCAACTCTCCATGACTCCAAAACATGGTGGTCTTTCCACCAAACCTTCCCTTGAAAGTGATGCATCCAAATGATTTTCATGAAGCTCGGAACGCATCCACTCTAAGGTACCGCTACTCTCACGTCATGCGAGAGCCCACACCTACATCATATACAAGAGGGGTGGTCTTTGGTACCCATACCTTTTTGGGTCCATGGGGGTTAGTCCCTTCTCAAACCCAAACAAATTTATTTGCTAAATTTACATTATGTATTCTATCATAGCAAAATTTAGTAAGGTGGCCCTTGCGTCCACAATGTGTACAAGTGTACACATGAGCATACATGGTGTGATGGTGTCCGTGAGGAGTATGTGTATGCCGTGGAGGATGTACATGCATAGATGGAATTTGTTTCTTGCGAAACATGGATTCCAAAAGTGTATGACTAGAAACACAATGGCTCAAAGTAGAGCCCAAAAATCAACACTCTTCTTAAGCATGGATATATCTTTTTCAATTAAGATAAAGAAGAGAACATTGATACCCTAAGCAAACATATGACAATCAAAAAAAAAAACCAAATATAAATATCTAGAAACATTTTCTAATACAAATATCTAATTCTTTGAATGAAAAATTTCATTTTTAAAGACTCATTCTCTTTAAAACAAAATCACTTTTGAAGACAAATTTTCATTTTTCTTCAAAAGTGTTTCACAATCATTTTTAGATTTCAAAAATTCATTTTCTTTTAAAAACAAGGTCTAATTGAGATTTCAATGAATCCCTTGTTGGCCCAAAGGCCATTAGCCCAATATTGATGATAACAAACCATATTTAGTTATGTGTTTAACAATCTTGTTTAAAAGAATTTCAGGTTTAAAAACAAGTTGATTTGACGGCTCCACAATCAAGACTCACAATTGGACGCCGCTAAAGATTTGCATTCCCAAGCCTAGCACGGTAGAAAAGCTTCGGGATCAAAACTTTGAAGAAAAGATCAAGATTTGTAATTTACTTTTATTTTTAAATATTTTGTCAAAACCTAGATGATAGAGGTAGAATATTTGGGATTGTCACTCACACACACTTAGTATTGCTTCATGCTTCAAAAGAATTTTTATATCAGAATTTCTAACTTAGTTTTTAGGTATACAATGTTTTTGGAAAAAATCGTTTTTAGAAAAACAGTTTTATCAAAAAGGATTTTCACCTAAAATGATCTAACATGTTTGAGTGTTGATCTATGATCATACTCTTAGTTTATTAGGTCTGGAACCTTATTTACAATCCTTAAATCAAAAATGTTTGAATCAAATTTTCCTTTTCTTTCTTTTCAGACTCTGTTTAAACAGATCTGACAGAGTCCGGTCGACCGACGTGCACGGCTGTGCATGTGTGCACGTCGGCCGACCGCTCAGGTCGACCGGGCACTTGTCAGTGCTCTCTGTTTATTTCGGTTGACCGAGTCGGCCGACCGTTTTTCCCCAACGGTCAGAAAAATGACCGTTGGCGGTCGACCGACCCGGTCGACCAGTAGCTGTCAAAAAGTCTGACAGACTCCAACAGCTCTATTTTCTGACAGATTTTGTTGGATCTCACCCCAATGAATTTCTCTAATTGTGTAGTTGGTTTTTCATCCACTATAAATAGTGGGTCATTTCAACATGATAAGATAACAATTTTTACAAGATTTACAAGTTTTCAAAGCCTTTCATTTTAGAAAAGATTTTCATCAAAGCCAAAATTTCCAAACACCTACTTGAAGCAAATCCCTCTACTTCACTCTAGTCATTTTGCACTTCACAATCCCAAGTACTATCTCTACATATTGGTTATAGGATTGTGCTAAGTGAGCTTTTTGTGATCAAGTGTGATCAATTTTCTTCTTGAGCGAAGTTGTAGAGGCATCGGCCTCAAGCGAACTAGTGTGCTCCAAGTGGTGTTGCGGCATCACGAGAGTAGGACAAGTGTGTCCTTGTATTGGAGATCCAGTGGGATCAACAATAGTGGAAATCCTTCAAGTGTGAAGGCGGGGACGTTAGAGCGTGGCTCGAACCTCGGAAACATATCCTCGTGTTTGCGTTTGCTCAATTTCTCTAAACTCAATCTCTTTATTACTTGCTTTACTTATTGCTTTATATCTTGCAAGCATTCTAATTGAGCTTATTGTTTTAAGTAAATTTAAATTCCGCATTATTGCCATATTTCATATAGCCATCACCTATTCACCCCCCCTCTAGGTGATTTCAATTGGTATCAGAGCCTAACCCTACTATTTGGTTTAACCACCTTAGGGAGATCCTTATTTTTGGCTATATCATTTGTTGCATTCTTCATTTGTTGTGCATCTTATTCATTATCCATGGCTTCAATTGATTTTTCTAGCATCAAGTCCCCACCCAAATTTGATGGTTTGAACTTCCCTATTTGGAAGGTCAAGATGAACCTTTTCCTTAAGTCCCTAGGAGTTAGGGTAGCTAGGGCCATAACCAAAGAATTTATAGAACCTCTCACCGATGAGAGATCATGGTCCGAGGACACCACCAAGGACTATGAGGCCAATGCTATGGCTCAATATGCATTAACCCAAGCCCTTAATGAAGATGACCTCTCACGCATCATAAATTGTAAATCCGCATATGAAGTGTGGAATGTTTTGATTGTGACTCATGAGGGAACGTCACAAGTCAAGAGGTCCAAAATTGACTTGCTTCGTTCTCAATATGAGAACTTTTACATGCTTGAGAATGAGAGCATTGATGACATGCTCACTCGTTTCACCAAAATAAAAAATGCTTTATCTTCTTTAGGTGATGCGATCGATAATAACCAAAAGATAAGGAAGGTCATAGAGCTCTTCCCAAAGCTTGGGAAGTCAAGGCAACCACCCTCAAGGAGCTCAACGATCGGGAGGAGATGGACTTCTCCGGCTTCATCGAAAATCTCAAGACCCATGAGATGGAGATAAAGTTAGAGAAGAAAGGGAGGCGCCGAAAAGAAGAAAGCCCTCACTTTCAAAGCCACTCCAACCAACCATGAAGAGGAAGACTCATCGGAAGACTGCGATGAGGACTTTGCCATGCTCATCCGGAAGGTGGGCAAAATGTTCTACAAGAAAGGGAGGCAAAGCAACTTTCAAAGAGGGAAACCTCAAAGAAGATTCGAAAGGAAAAGAGAGGAGCCGGGTCCTTGCTTTCATTGCAAGAAGATCGGACACCTCATTGCCGATTGCCCCGCTCTCCAAGCTACCACCTCCAAGAACGGCCCAAAGAAGAAGAAGGCAATGGTGGCTACGTGGGACGATACGGAGTCGGAATCCGAGGAGGGAGAACGACGCCGCACACATGTGCTTCATGGCACATGGAGATGATGCTTCTAAGGTAAATCTCGACAACTCCATAGAAGATGATGAATTGACTATGGATGAATTAGCTCAATTTTTTGAAGAACTCCAACATAGATATGAGATTTCGCAATCTCATAATAAGAATTAAAAAGAAAAAATGAGTTATTGAAAAATAAATATGATATTATTGAAAAAGAGAAAAATGATTTGTCTAATGCTTTTAAGAAAATAAAGATTGATTTTGAAAACTATAAACTAGCTTGTAAAGGAAAAACTTCTATTTCTTCATGTAATAAAAATGATTTTGTTGAAATTCAAAAACGGGTTGATGTTTTAGATTCAATCTTAAAAATGTGCATTTGACTTAAATAAATTTGCATCTAGATTTCCCAAAGGAGTAACCCAAGGGAAACACACTCACCATGCACGGAAACATGCATACACTCACAAGCATGCTCACATGTATGGTAGTGGTAGGATTTATGTTTGCACGCATTGTGGCCGCAAAGGCCATTTAGAAAAATTTTGTTTTGCTAAACATAACATGAATAATAAACATGTTTGGGTTCGCCCTGGTACTAATCCTAAGGACCCAAAAAGATATTGGTACCAAGAGACACACCAAATTTAGTTAAAACAGGTGGGTCTTCATCCTCCAGACTTAGGGGGAGACAGTGCCCAGGTGGTGGATGCATCAAAGCTCAAAGATCACATCGCGCTTGCATCACTATCATGGAGGCACCTATTTTGGAGAATACCCTCGGTTTGGTAATTTCTCCATTTAAAAGCTTTTATTTTTTGTTTATATACATATGCATAGGATTGTTAGTTTACCTTTGTGCTTCATTGATATGTGTTAGTGTAAACTTACATTTCCATCTTGCTTGTGTATATGCTTTGTTCTAATTCATGTTATCTTGCTTTATGTCATATTTTTGTTTGTCCACATATCTAATTTTGATCATATTTCTATATACACATTTTGTCAAAAACTAAAATAAATATTTAAAATTCATATTTAAAGCAAATACATTAGAGATGGCAATTGCGCACCTCAACTCATATTTAGAGGAATCTCGAGGATGAAGTTCAGAACCCTCACCGGGTATTCGGCTTCAACATCTCTAAACCTTGTATTTATATGAAAAATAAAAATTAAAATTTCTGATGTAAATTTTGAAGTTTAAAACATGTTTTAAAATTTTGTATGTTAAAAATATCTTTCTCACTATTTTTCAAACAATTTTAGATTTTTTTGGGGTCTTTGCTGCTGACAGTTTTTGGGCAATATCGGCGACCGGAGCTGAATCCTGCCGACCGACCTTGCCTGGAAGAATGTTTTTATCCTTCTCTGTAGCCGGCCGACCCGTGCGGTCGACCGTTTAGTCTGTCAGAGCTCTCGGGTATTTTCGGCCGACCGCTGCGGTCGACCGTTTTATCTGTCAGTGGTCTCGGTATTTTCGGTCGACCGGACGGGTCGACCGGCGAGGGGAATCTATCATTTACCCACCCTATTTAAAGCCCTTTTTCTCTCTCTCTCTCATTTCTCACCAGCGATTTCTCTTCTCCCTCTCTCTAAAAACCCTAGTTTCACCATTCCACCTCAAATCCAACTCAAATCCTTGCCTTTTTCTCTCATTTCTTTGCTGGATCATCTCTTTCAGGCCCGATCTACGTTCAACTCAGGGATTTTCAGTTATTGGCACTTGATCTCTCTTCCATCAAGGTATAAATCCAATTTTTCTTTAGATCTTGCTTTCCATCTTATTGTTCATCATAAGTTTTGTCAAGATCTATCGTTTCCTTAGTCTAGATCAAGTCCTAATATTACTTTTGACCTAGATCTTCTTTTTAACCTAAAATTAATCATGCCTAAGAGATCTAGAGCTGAAAAGGGAAAATCTGTTGTCCCTTCTTCTTCACATCCACTAGGACTAAACCTCCTTTTGTCTCCAATCTAGCAGAACAACGGTTTATCCTTCTTTCGAGGAGAACTATTATTTCTGGGAGATGTGTTGTCCTCCAAGACTTTGAGCACCTCAATATCCCACAAATATTGAGGAACAATTCTTTAGATCAGTTCATGGCTATTAGAGAACTGGTGTACACCTCACTGATACCCTACTTTTACACTAATCTTGCTTATGAGGGAAACCGGGTTAGGTCTAGGGTTCTTGGAAGAGACATAGATATCTCTCTCCAAAATTTTGCTGAGCTTCTACATCTCTCCTGTGAGGGAGTTGATGTCTACTCCTTTGACCTTCATGACTTCGAGTATCCGGCCGGTGAGTCTGCGCTTACCGCGTCAACTTTACTCCACGGGGATGACAACCCCGGCTTAGTGAGGAATGAGGAGGTGAATAAATTCACACTCACCGCTCAAGTCCTCGCTAAATTTGTATTCTATAACATTCTGCCCAAATCTGGGAATACAGTCATGCTAGGGTCCTGTTCCTTTGATTGTCTACTGCCTTCTGAAAGGCATTAAGATAAACATCCCCCGCTTCATAATTTCTCACATGACCTCTGATCACGTCCTTGTCCCCACAAGGCACTTGCCTTATGGGATGCTCATTTCATATCTCCTAAAACAACTCAATTTTGATCTATCCTTTGAGATACCCACCGAACCCTCCGTGAACCTGAACAGCACTCTTTTAAAGAGGATGCAACCTAGGATGCGTCATCCCGCTCCTGAGCAGCCTCCTATTCCTCCTGCTCTTGTTTCAGGGTCTTCATCTGTTCCAGGGTCTTCTTCTATCCCAGGGACTTCCTCTGCTCCAGGGGCCATCCATTCCTTCAGACCTCAGGCCCTCATTTCGTCTGAGCTTCGTACTCAGTTTCAGGAGCATCAGTCTTGGGTGACCGCTGAGATCCAGCAGCAACTGACCCAGATTTCTGCGGCGGATGTGGCACATCGCGCGGAGATGGGCTCTCGTTATCAAGGATTTCGCAATGATATGTCATATTTTGCTGATTCCATGTGATACATGGATTCGCAATTTAGTGCCTCTTTGTGAAGTACAACATGCCTGGTCCAGACCCCACGCCATTTGCCGACCGCTTCCTGCCTCCGGCCCTCCTTTTCCAGTTAGGGCCCCTTCTGCTTCTTCAGCACCACAGCCAGGTGTTGCAGCTATTGATCTAGAGGAGGAGGCTTCTGATGAGATGAGGATGATGATGATGATGAGGATGTGGAGATGGCTGCAAGTGATGCTGAGGACGACGATGAAGATGACGATGATGAGGACGACGACGATGAGGAGTGACTTCCCCTTTTGATGATGTCAAAAAGGGGAGAGATATTCATGAGAGACTTCTCTTGGGCTTGTATTGTATTTTGTATTTTGTGGTTGGACACATTTAGGTATTTTGTTTAGTATTTTGGACATGTATTTGATGGTTGTGTGGACATGTGTTTTCTATATGTTTTTATGTCTTGTATGAAACATATGAGTTATTTAGGCATGAGTTATTTTTTGGCATGGACATGTGTATGGTTGTTTATTATTTGTGCTATTTACCTATGCCTGAGTACCCTTGTATTATATGCATGTGTTGAGGGGGAGTGTAACGCCCCGATCCCGATGGTACGGGGACGTTACTGCAACGTATATACGCAAAGTCAGAAGTACCTTCACGTATATACGCTAAGCATCAGTACAGGCAAGAATCAGAGTACGAAAGCAAGTGGTGCATTATACATTCCAACACATGAGTACAATTACAAAGTTATCACCAGAGGTGATCCAATATTACATGAATATTACATCACTGACATGCGCAATTGCGAGATTACAAGGAAGTATACAAGAATGATAGTATAAAGGCACTCACGAGTTTTATAAAAAGGAAAACTCGAGAGGCGAACAAGAGGGCCTGGAAGGATAGAGCTACAGATGGTCTGCTGGAGATCCACGCTACCGCTGCGCCACTCTGATCAGCAACTGGGAGAATCCACTCGCTCCAAGCTCTGACATGCTCCAAGCTCCATGACCTGGACATGAGAATCCAGGGGAGTCAAATGATACTCCC